>BHFT01080739.1:0-14101 GCA_004320025.1 Laticauda laticaudata
GGACGGATAGAGAGTATGAAAAACGTATGCAGTGAGTACAGAACGGATGCATCGCATTAACCAACGGATGGCAAGCGTTTTTCTCCATTTTACATCCTGTTTCCATCCGTTGGTGCTGTGTGACATGGGCTTTAAATGCTGGTATCTGCTGTGGACTATTAAGAAAGACTTGTGGGGTGCTTCTTGCCTCTAAAAACACATTTCTCTTATTTCTCATTTATGAAATATAATATTCTGCCTTTTTAATATTCCTCAAAATATTTCATTCCTCTAGGAGGGGGAGACTTCCTACACTCCAACAAGTAGTTACTGCAATAGTTGGGCTCTCAACTTGTTATGACTTTCAGTTGCCTGATAATACAAATACAAAACTGTGTAAACTGAGATTTTTGCTCTATGTTGTCCTGGCTGATCTGGCTTATTGGATAAACTTGAGACACTTCTGCTGTTCCAAGTTTCTCTTAGGATCATCTCAGTTGTGATGGGAAGACTCTTGATCTCTGTGAGATAAAACATGCCAAAATGATTTTTCAGATTCTTTATCTTGTGGAGATTTGTGTGACGTGTGCCCTTTGGACTTTAGTTTTGTATTTGTGCTACCCATGGAATAAAGCCCAAGTCTACAACTCAGCAGCTGTTGCAAACACATCTCTTTTTGTGGGCAGTAGTGAGAATTGACTATAGTTTCATATAACCAACAATGAGAGTAAACACCCTTCTGTGCAAGTATTGTTGAAATATGAAGTCATATTTCAGGCAGCTCAGCACTCCTGTTTTTTAATAATGTTCTTTGTAACAGTGATCCAAAAGCTACCAGGTGTTCACTGCCATCTTTCATGGTGTGACATAACTATACCAAGGCATACTGGGGCTTTACAAGCCAGCTCACTGGTAAGTGTGATCTGAGCACATGTCAGATGTACCATTTTCTTCTGTGAAAGCTTAATCATATGGTTTGTCTACTGCTAGGCCTATCCCATTAGTAACGTGTTAAAAGGGTATTGCTAAATTTAGCAAGAATTTATTATAATTAGCAAATCCTAAAAAAAAATTGTAACATTCCATTAATTTTATTTTATTATTTTTTCTATAACTGAAAGAAAGTTCAGGACCATATAGTTTGGAAATATGCGGAAGAGACCTTCATTCTTCAGTAGACAATGGCTAAAATGATAGTGATGATGATGATAACCTCTCAGCTCAGCCAAGTGATTCTGGGTTAGTTACATTTCTAAAACCAAAAAAAAGTTATTTGTTGCAAAGAATTAACTCCAAACAGCAGTCAAGATAGTTAACCAACTAATAGCAAAGCTAAGAATTGGGGTCCTTAACACATCCTGAGCCCCAACCTAAGTATATAGTCAGATACAAAAGATCAAGAGGGTTGAGGTATATTTTCTGTGCAGTTCACACCCCTTGCACCGAATCTGGATGTCACAAAGCAAAGCCCACATTTTGTAATAAACACCTGCACCCCGTTTTGGCTGGCAGAGTGCTGCAGGAGACTGAGTGCTGTCATACACCCAGGCCAGACCCACCCAGGCCAGACCCACCCAGCCATGCCCAACCAACCAGTGATTAGGGCAGAGAACCAGTTGTTAAAAAATTTGAAGCCCACTATTGGTTAAGGCAAGTATGTTTGCCTTGCATCTATATATCAGAGGTATCTTGCTAATTCTTCAAGGTAAATTGGATAAGAAGACTGTCTCTTCAAGATCAGAATCATAATTTTAAAGAGATGGGCTAATAACAAAATCTTGCCAGTCTGACTGTGTCTTCTCTTCCGTTCTTATGCATTTCTAGATTTGTTTTCTTTTTTCAGGATCTCATTCAGTAAAGATGTCCACTAGGTTTAAAACCTAAACATGCCACTTGACTTTTTAGTTGTCTGCTTATTAAACTAAGCTAGGGCTGGCTCTATCATTAATCCCGATGAGTCCACTGCCTTCTATGGCAGATGCTGAAAAGCAATAGTGCCAAGCCTTCTGGCCATTTCTCTCCATTTTTATTTATTTGTCTAATTTATATAGCCATCCATCTCAAATATACCTGATTGCAGGAAGCTTTTTGGCTGAATTCTATCTGTCATATTGCAATATCCTACATCTATGACTTGCAGTTTGCTCTGACTCTTCAAATAGAAGCAATATTTCTATCAAATTTCTATTATTTCTATATGATTTTGAATATATCATAATCCTGATGAATTGGTCATGGATTGTATCATCTGGTTTATTATATTTCTACTACCTCTCCAATATAATGATTCTGGGCACCTTACAATATAATAAAAGACAATAAAGTAAATAAAATTATAGCCTCAGTAGGCCAATTACTACATTTTATTATCTTGATTTGGATTTAAAGAAAATTATCCCATTTCCAACAGGTTTAATCAAGCAAGGGGTAAACATGCTATTCCACATTATGAAAGGCAGAAAATATAAAGTTCTGCATGAAGGAAAGCTGTTTTTATATATGATGCAAACTGAGCATATTTTGCATTTAATCTGTTCTACTGTGGCTAATCATCACGGTAACAAAGTTACTGAAGCTCTTTGTTGCTGGCCATCAAAATATCGGTTCATGTTTTAACGGAGGCGCAGAACTGGCTCTGAGATTTTTGTCATCTTTACCCTTCTATCTTGACATCTGGAAAAGCTTAGGTGAGAAATTATTTGAAACAAAGATGATGCTAAGTTTTTCAGAATGCTAAATTCATCACCCAACAACAGGATTTGATTTATGCCACAATTATAAGACCCTCATTTCTCTGATCCAATACATATCAAGGGAAAATTTAAGATTCCAGTAAAATTGCTGAGCCAATCACAAGTAGACTAGTTTAACTAGTCCAAATGGCAAGAGAAATTTCATGATCCTGATGGAGTTGACGTAACTCAAATGGAGATGTTTTGCAAAACACTTGAAATCTTGATCACTTTCAGGGGATCTCCACACACATTGATTGCATTCCCAAATACTTTTAGCCTTATTACTAAACTAATCCATTTTCTTTATTTGTATAATATTTTAAACTATACACTCATCAAATGAGCAAGATCTTTCCATGACTAAATTAAACCCTGGAGAAAGGAGATCAACTACTGGTAACATAATACTGTGTTCCCAACTCCCAAACTGGTCCATGGTTGGTAGATGGTATTAAAAGCCATTGACAAATCAACCAAGGCAAAGATGAATGTACTTTCCCTACCTTGTTTCCTTCAGAAGTCATACAAAAGTATAACCAATGCTGTTTATACACCATACCATGGTTTAAAATTCAACTGGAAGTGGTCCAGAAAATCTACTTCATTCAAAGCTCTCTGAAGCTGAAAGGAAATCATTTTTTTCAATTACCTTCCTAAAAATAAGAGATTGGAAACAGGGGGAAAGCATCACTTTCTAAGAAGGAGACACACCACTGCCTTCATAAGGCATGGTAGAACTGCTCCATCTCTCAAGGCTGCCATTTTCATTACTCTGACTCCAGTGTCAGAGAAGGCAAATTAAACTCCTCTAAGACCAGAAACCTGAAGAATTCCTCTGCTTATTTGCCACAGAATCCAAGAGCTCAGAATGGAAGTTCACTACATAGCAGAGAGGCTGGTTCAGAAGCAAAAATCACATCTGGTTCCTAAAGGCTAATTTTACACACAGGTCATCACATCCAGTCACCTGTGAGGAAGCACTTGTGAGGCAGCGCCTGTAAACATCACCAGAGTCTGGGTGACATGACCCACTCCAATCCCCCTTGCCCTGGGATTAGTTCTGATGCCACATAAAAAAAAAACCAGATAGTCGCATTGCAGAGGGCAACCTCTCCCTCAGCACCCATCTAGATCTAGCTAACTCATGCTAGGTTCGTCCTTGTGGAAGAGAGATGTTATTACAGGCAGGCCTGGCATTTAGCAACAGTTGAGAAAAACATGGGCCTCCAAATAACGAGGCCTTGACCGAATAAAGTTCTATATCATTACTCTACTGATAAAATTAGTGTTAGTAATCTATTATATGAAAATTGATTCTCATGTTTCATCAATCTTATTTTATCGAAATTTTCTTCTGCAAAATAGTTTTTTTCTGCAGAGAACCGACCTCTTGCAGATCTTCCAATGCACTGCAGAAAATGCTCAGGATGGAACATATCTCCAGGGCATGGGTTCTTTATATGAATGCAGTCTATGTTGCTAATAGGGATGCATTGCCATCCCATCCCCCTTCCCCATCCTGTACTAAAAGTACATCTGCTGCTGGCATCCAGGATCAGCAGTACTAAGCACTGACCCCCACCCCATTCTTACTCCCTGAGGCTTTCTGCTTGATTGTTTCCTCTTGCTGTTGTTATCTGTCTTGTCTGAGGAAGAGGGTAGTGAAAAGAGCCAGGAGAAGTAGCCTTCCTCTTCCTCCTGTTCAGAGTTGCAGTGATTACACTCAGAGATTCAGTCAAGTGAACAGGCAGCAGCAACAAAATATGGAAATGATGGCAGCTGAGGGGTGGCCCTACTGATAGCATCTGCCTACAGGCATTGGAAAGAGCACTAAGCAAATCCTATATATATATATATATCCCTGCATGGGAAGAAGACTGGTAGTTTGGAGCAAGATGTCTTCAAGCTTTCCAGAGCTTGTCACATGTGAAAGATATGGCAGATGCGCAAAATCTGTTGTTTGATCTATCTATCTCTATCTTGGGAATGCAGGTTGCAGAGAGGCTGGAGTTGAATGATTAACTTAGAAATCCTGATTCCCCAATTCTCTAGCAATATAAACCGGGGCAAAGTACAAGGAAAAGGCTGAGAGGACCAACAACACGGAGTGCGGGAAGCTAAATGATCCATTTTAAAACCATATTTTATAGTAGAATGGGAGCGGCAACGATTTCAGCCCACCCTCTCAGCTTAGCTCTGAATAATCAAAACGTCGGGCGGGAGGTGGAAACACGCTTCTGCAGGGCTTGAATTCTTTTGATCAGACCCGAGAGCTGTGGCAGAAAAGTCGCCCAACCCAATTATTACAATGCCTTCTCCAGCGCCTTGAAGTTTCAAAGCGCTTTGAAGCTGTGTGAGACCCACCGTACTCCCCGGAAGAAAGGGGGACGGCTCTCTGAAGATCCCACGCCGGACTGCTTTTATCTTCCAGACGCGCACAAGGCCCAGCTGTCGCATCGCAGCTCCTGCTCGGTGCCATAATGAGCCGCGCTGTCATTATTTATGCATTTATTCCGCGCCCTTCTGCCGTCGTCGGGAGAAGCGCGTTAGAAGAGTTCAAAGCCGGGGCCGGGCCGAGAAACCCGTCAGGGGCACCGCAACGCATAGGGCAGGGTGGGGAAGGCGGCTAAATAAGGCGATCGTGAAATATATGTGGAAAAGCCCCCCAAAGAAGTATGGCGCTGAAGAAAGGTTAACATCATTTTGTTAAGTCAGATGCTATCCAGGACCAGTCAGCCTGGATTCCTTTGGCATCAGAGATGTGGCTGTGAAAACCAGGAATCCTTTGAGTCAATAGAAGCCAAGTTGCTGGGAGGGCAAAATGGTTTTTAGGCTTGCAATCATTGTCCTGTCTCGACATGCTCAAGAAACTGAATTGAGACACTTCCTATTTCTCTGCCATTTTTCTCAATGCTCTCTCCCTCCCTCCCTCTCCAACATCAGGTTTTTAACGATTTTTGAAAGTAATGGCAAAAAAGGAAAATGTTTTTGAGATATATCACGTGTGATTCACCATTTGAGTTTAGGTAGTAAAGCCTGGCAGGTTTTAAGTTTGTTTTAGGAACCTGATAGACCTGAAACAAAGTCTTGGGGCCAGATGGGTGGCAAACATTTAATAATGATGATGATCATGATTATAATAATAGCTAATAATAATGGCTAATAATAATAGCTAATAATAACAATAATAGCTGCTGCTGCTGCTGTCGGAAAAGTAAGCAAAGGTAATACCAATAGTAATAAGCACCAGGTGAAATCCCAAAACAACCAGAGCGCTATTTGGGCACCATTGGCATTGACAAATGCACCATCAGTCAATTGCAAAAAGTGGCCTTATTTAGAACAACTCTCATCCTGAAACTATACCTGTAACATCATCAAACAACCCAATCTGCCTATGCCAGGTCTTTGGAAAGGACTATTGGAAAGAAGGACTTTTTTTTTTTTTTTGGAAAGAAGACANAGAAGGACTTTTTTTTTTTTTTTGGAAAGAAGACAATCTGAATCGGATTGATCATACAACAAACCCAATAATAATAATAATAAAAAATAAAAAGTCACAAAAAGATGGCTCTCCTTTCTTTTTGCCTGCCAAAGGATTTTGCTCTCCAGGGAGTGTTACACATCAATCTCTTACGTCCAATTTTTTTTTCTTACCCGATGGGTTACGATTATGATTATTAATCAATGGTTAATAATTATCTCTGCAAATTAATGTACTCATACTGTAAATACAAGGTAATGTCACAATGGACTACAACCCTGACAGGCAGAAACCTTGTTGGAGGTTGGATTGTAACAGTACTGGCAGCAAGAAAAGAGCTGAAAAAGTATATCTGATAGAGGAAGATACTATAGTTCTTTAATGGCTCAATTGTGCAATTTTTGCAGTCTGAAGGCCATATTTAATTGTTAGGCAGGGGCATGTTAAAAAAATGGGTAGGGCCATGATGAGAAAAGTAGGTGTGGAAAGTGAAAAAAGAAGGCACTGTGCCAATTGTTTGCACTGCATAGGCTGTATATATTCCCATCACAAACCTGATCAGTCTTGCTACAACTCTGCTGTAGGAACTGTGTAGGTACCCAATGTGTTTCCAAATAAAAACAGTACATGGACAGAACCTTAAGGGTGAAAGAATGTTAAAGAAAGCAGCAGAAAGAATGATATGGTCATAAAGTATGAAATAAGGTTTGCCTGAATATGAAGGCAAAAATCAGCTTGAGGGACAATATTGTCAGGAAATTGATAAACTACATACAGGGAATGCATCTACGTTGCACACATCAGCTGTGGCCTTGAGTATTTCTGCAGCAGATTATTCTGCTTTAGTGTGGGACGTATCTGCATATGTGAAACAAGTTGATATTGCTATCAATGAAGCAGTAAATGACAGGTTGTCTCAAGTCTACGCTGATTGAAAGAAAAGATATTCTCTTGCTGGCATTGCCCCACCTAAGATTATGAGAGAAATAGCAGCAGATGTTGGAGAGAACTAAGCAAGAGAATTATCCTTGCCATCCTCTCAATCGACATCTGCCTCCAAGTCTGCCAACTTAGATCTAGGAAGAGTTTTGTGGCAAGAACAAACATTTTGAGGGTACACAAGAACAAAATTGAATTAAAAGATGGAGAAAGGAGACCATTGAGTAAGGAATAATATTAAAGGAGGACATAGCTGAAGGATCTAACCTCTCTTATACTACTTGGAGGATCCTGAATAGGTTAAGAGTTGGAGTGCCGAAATTGTAAAGCCAAAATGCTAAAATGGAAGCTCTTAGTGGATAGCAACACACCAGGTATTTTACCAGAAACAGATAATGATTTATTTCTGGCGAATGACAAAACCAAGAAGATGGCTTCATTCTGGCAATTTAAAGTTTGATCGGGAGGAGGAGGAGGAGGCAAAGGACAAGGAGGAAAAAGAGGAGGAGTTAAGGGAAACCATTTTGAGTATGGGTAATCTGATGAAGGAATGGAAAATGGGTAACGATTGACATTCTTTTTATCTTCAAATTTTGGCTTTTGAGAAGAGTACCGTCTGAAAACAGATCCTTCTGATCAGAAAGCTGTAAGTTGAAGCATTCAAAATCAATAGCCACTATCAGTTTGTCCTCAACAGGTATTATTTCCTGTGTGATTAATCCTCATGTTTTGGGGTTGATGCTGAAAATTTGAAAACCAGGATCTCTGATGAGCAGCCGTGTGGATTTTTTCATGTCTGTCTTGAGTTAACATTGATGAACTAGGGAAAGAGAGCTGGGAGGTGTTGTGCTCCATCCACACTGTAGTAGAGGCCCTGCCCCTCTCTGTTCCCAATCCTTAGTTTCAGTGCTTGCAGCCAAAATACAAAAATGCCAGGTTCAGCAAAAGAAAAGTAAGGATGGGCAAGGGCGTCAGCACCAGCAAGCTTGGGAAAGATCTGGCTTGGTTCTATACAGTATAGGCAGCAATGCAGGGGAAGCCCAAACAAGCTGGCACCGCCTTGCCCTGGAGCTCC
The DNA here is from genome assembly GCA_004320025.1 of Laticauda laticaudata. Classification (NCBI taxonomy): domain Eukaryota; kingdom Metazoa; phylum Chordata; class Lepidosauria; order Squamata; family Elapidae; genus Laticauda; species Laticauda laticaudata. The sequence continues at coordinate 8,213 of BHFT01080739.1, forward strand.
TGGCATTTTCAATACCAGAGCAGTTAGGTATCTTAAGTTTCCACCTTCAGTTCCTTTATGTTCTGCTTGCCTGGTCCCCACCCTATTCCTTATCCAGCTGGCTCTTGCGTCCATCTCACAAAATGCATTGCAGGAGTTTCCTTTCTTCTTGCTTGTATCAGAAAAAGCAAAGGTCTGCTCCAGCCTAACAGAGCCTGCTTTGACATTTCAACCCCTCTTTAAAATATCTGATTAAAACACACATGCTGGGGTTGTTTCACACATGGCAGAGTACAGGAATTCTGCTTTTCAGTGATTTGAGAGCTTTCCTTTTTTTTACAAGCTGCCTGTGTGGGGCATGCACTTTCATTTTTATCTATTTCCTGCCATGAACTGGCAGGAAACCCTGTGGGTTTTTTTCTTTTTTTGACCAATTGCTACTGAATAGAGGTTCAAAAAATAAATACTTCTGCTTCATAAACTTGGCCAGTGCTTTAGATGCCAATATTTTATTTAATCAAAAAGACAAGATAACACTCTATAGCAGAGATTGTATCTAGCTTTTGGCTTGCTCAAGCTATTTTGGGCTTCTAAGCAGAAAACAGCCTCTATGTTGCTGCAGATAACCTCATTAGATACCCTTATAGTTATGATAAGGGTATAGGATTTCCAGAAGTGGAGTTCTTTCATCCCTAAAATGATAAGCCTTATCTGCCAAAACTCTCTCTGCTGTGCTGCTGAAGTCAATCAAGGCATGCCCTTCCCTACCTCTGTACTTCCTTCCCTGCTGATTAATTAATACAATGATTTATTGCAAATATCTAGCCAGTTATTATTGTATTAGAGAATGTATGATGGGGATTATGCTCCCATACAGAATTCTTTAGAAATCAGGCTTGGGTTTGTTCTGTCATAGTGGGGTACAACTGTAACAGACTGGGAAGGGCAAGGACAGAGGTGGAATTCAAATTTCTTAACAACCGATTCTGCAGGCGTGGCCTAATTTGTGGGTGTGGCTTGGTGGTCATGTGACTGGTTGGGTGTGGCTTGTATGTAAATATTGTAAAAATATATGTAAAGATTGAATTATTTTTAAAAAAGAACAACTTTTATCCAAAATCAGGCAAAGCAGGTAGGCAGATTGAGCTGCATGCAGAATCACAGCTTCACTCCCAGATCTACCTTTCTGCAATCTGCTGCCTGAGTCTGCACTGAAAAATAGAAGCTTCAATCCTAAGAAAGGTTCAGCTCTGCTCTCAGGCCACTTCTCCCTCCCCCAACCCCTGAATACCACCCCTGACTAGGCCTTAGGAAAGCCTCCTGGGCGGGCGGGTGGGGAGGGGGGAGCCAGCCAGTGGTGCAATTTGCCAGTTCTCCGAAATGCACAGAATCATAACAACCGGTTCTATAGAACTGGTCTGAACTGATAGAAATCCATCCCTGGGCAAGGAAGACTGGTGGAGGTACCTAGGCTGACTGGAGGAGCCCAACCAGACCTGCTGCTATTTACCTATCTGGTGACTGCATGTTATTTTGGAGGTTGGGAAGATACTAGGTATTGCAGCCGTGCCCTGATGCAGACAAGGTGCCAGCAGTAAGGACCCAGTTGTTGGTGGTGAGATCCTGGTCCCACGTTTGTTTGTATCTTTGGAAAACATAGTTTAAACTAAGAGCATAAGTTGGGAGCAGATGCCTTTCCTATGAGCAGTGTGAGGGGCGTTTGCACTGAATGATTGTCAGATTGTTTGCTGTAGGTTTGGAAGGCATATGGATGGCTTGTGCATGCAATGGAAAGGTTTAGGAAGAAAGAGGCCAACTAGTGGATTGCCAGATTGTTGGCTTCCAGTTAATTGTTTGGCTAGAATTCTATACCACTGATTTTTTAAAAATGTATTTTGCTATTTCAGTCTAGCTCATTATACTATTTTGTCATTATTATTAACTGCTTCTCCCTGTTGTGGGAGGTTAGACCATTAGACTGGATATAGTGTGTATGCAGGTGGAGGAGCTATATTGATACTAGTTGTTAAGGGCTGAAGGAGATATGGCTATTTCAGGGGATGGAGGATCTGTAATTTGTTATTTGTTATATCAGCATCTCTGGCTCAATTCCTGATAACCTCGGCCTCAAGTTTTTGATAAGAAATGTTGGTTCCATTTTGTAACAAGGCTCTTCTCACCATGATTTAGTGGTTGATTAGTACTGTAGACGTGACATGGATTATCAAAAGCTGTTTGAGTGAGGGCATTGATGTAATCCTGTTAAGACATTTGCTCACTTTGATTCTAAAGTCCTTTACCAACCTCATCACCAACACTGAAGTGCAGGCATAGCATTCACCTATAATGACATTTTGCTTGTGATTTGGGATTCTTCTGTTGAAGTAGCATAGTGTGAATGTTTGTTTATTAAGTTGGGCCATAGAGACAAGTTGGGCCATAGAGACGAGATTCTGTTGGTATAATTGACCTACTGCTCAGGACAATCCCTAAAACTGCTGGACTTGATCTTGGGACTGGTATTGGTATATCTAGGCCAGTGGTGGGATTATTTTTTTTTACTACTGGTTCTGTGTGCATGGCTTGATAGGCATAGCGGGGAAGGATACTCCAGTCAGAGGTGGTATTTGCTGGTTCTCTGAACTACTCAAAATTTTTGCTACCGGTTCTGCAGAACTGGTCAGAACCTGGCTAAATACCACCTCTTCTCTAGGCCATTTGACTTTGGGCAACTTTAAGTTCCATGCCCTTGATCTAAGAAAGTTTAGGCTTTTATGGCATCCTTTGAAAATACGGGATTATCTCAGGTAAATTTAGTTCTAAATTATGCAGCTGGCCACATATTGGACCTCATTTTTAGCTCATATGAGTTGTGCAGTGATTTGGATATGGATGGTATAACATCTGGTCCTTCATCATCAGGTCATGTTTTAGATGACAACCTAATGACTGACCCCTGAGACCTCTGCAAGGAGAACAGTTAATTTGTATTATTTGCCCTAGGTGTCTTATGGATCTGGACGGACGATCTGACAATAGAAGACAACTCAAGTTCTTGATCTGATTGGCCCTGAGCATCTTCCATCCCTATTTCAATCTTGTTTAGCCTCTTGGTTTATGGAGTATCTCTGAGATTTAGAGGCAGGAACAATGTCTGAAACAATGGTTGAGGAAAACAAAAAGTGAACCTGACCAAGCTGGGTACAAACTTTGATTTAACATCCATCATGGCGGGAAGGGGGAGATGAAATGACCTTGTTTAAAATTACAAGTTCCTTTTTAGGGAAGGAACAACAACTAAATGTGACTGGCTGGATCCAGAATATTGCTTAAAGCTCTCTGCTGGAGAGCATTCTGGCAGTATTCAGAGAGACGGTGGCACTCTCCCTCCTAAAGAGGTACTTCCTAGAGTTAGCAATATTTTATAATTATAACATTGGCAAATCTTCTGGAATAAATGATTACCCATTGTAGTCATTTATGTTGGGATTCAAGCCTGAGCATCAGATAGAGGTGGCATTGATGATATTGATAGACTTTCTTTACAGGCTCTAAGTGAAAATAGTGTGGCCATTCTGGTCCTGATTGACCTTTCAGAGTGATCAACCATGATATCCTTCTGGATCATCTGAATTGGTAGCAAGAGGCACTGCTTTATAGTGATTTTACTCTGCATAATTGAGGAACAAAAGTTGGCTGCATGGGTCTTTGCATGTGAGGAAACTTAGAGGTTAGGATTTTTTTTTTCAAATATCATTAACTATCAACATGAAATCACTGAGAGAAGTCATCTATCAGTTAAGCATACAATATCACCAATATGCTGATGATGTCAACTTTGATTTGCTACCTTGGCTGTACCACTAATGCCACAAAAGTCTTATCTCAGTGTCCAGTCTAGATGAAAAGAAACTGGCTGAAATGAAACACAAACAGCATGATATTGCTGCTTGTTCATAAAGAATCTTGCACAGTTCCAATGTTGACTTTCAAAAGAATGGCACTGCTCCTAAAGGAAAAGCTCCATGACTCGGGAATCCTCCTATGTCTGCTGCATGGGCAGGTAGAGATCATGGCCTAAAGATTGCTTGCTCCATTTTTATTTGGTATGCAGGTTGCAACCCTATCTAAATTGCAGGGATCTTTCAAGTGTTAACCGGTACCCTTAATTCTTAAGAACTGCTAGTTTCGTATTCTACATGTGACAGCCTCAGAAGACCTTACATACAGTAAGTTATCAACTGATATAAAATAAAATAGCTTGATTATTGTTGGATGTTGCTTACCAATAACATTATTACCTTTGCATTTTAGGCCCTGCATTGGTTGCCATTAAGTTTCTAGGTACATAACAAAGCACTGCTGGTTTAACTTATCTTATATGGCTTGACGCAAGATCCCTGCAAAACCATTTTCATTTACTTGAATCAGTGTATCCGGGAGAAGATTATATTTATTTCCACCTCTTAAAGTTATAGAGATTCCACTTCTCTATTGCTGCATCAGACTTTCAGAATATTCCCCTCTTGAAATAAGGATGTGCACCATCCTCTCAATATTCTGGAAGCTACTTGGGATGGATCTCCTCTAAACAACATCTAATGATTAGTTATTATCATTATTATTTATGATTATTATTATTTATATGTGTTTTTTTTATTTTGCTTTGTATTTGTGTTATTTGTTGTTACTACATACTAATTACATTTTTTTTTATTTTAATGATGCTTACCATATATGCTTTACATGCTTGTAGATTTTTACTGGATTCCTATAAACCACTACAAGCCTTTATTGATTTGATGTTAAACAAATAGATCAAATAAATAAGGAAAGAGAAAGTGGTAGAGACAATATACTTCTAAAGATTTATCAAGGGGTCCTCACTGTTGAAGAAAAGAAGATACAGTAAAGAGCAAGGTCCAGCGGGACTTTTAAAAGTCTGTAAGATTTATCTTTTACTACCTCCTACTTTAGATAGTTATAATGCTTAAAAAAGTAGGAGAAAAGAGAAGAAGAAGGTGATCAGCAGCTGGCTTAATTACAGTGGTGTTGAGTGCACAGTCGGAAAAACTGAAATATCCAAGTTAGGAACAGATCATCATCAATAAGAAAAATTGCCTATGGTCCGTGGTTGCGAGAGGTTGTAAACAATTGCACAGCATGTAATTGTGGCATATATGTTTTAGTGGTAATCAGTACTGTAGTAAATAATAAATCTAGATGGCATTTTATAAATAGTACAAAATTCATGGATGACATTATTTTCCTTCAATAATTAACCTAAAGAGTTGTAGGCCCACAGAACTGAAGCTAGAACGAGAACCCTGAAAAAAAGAGGAAAGCATGTTTAGAAGATTCTTAAAGTTTATGAAAGTAAAATACGATCTCAAAATACAATCCAAGGAGTATGGAACATATTTAATTGGCACAAAAGCTTGATGAGATGTCCTGGATGAGTTGCCTACATTTTGGGTGGGTCTTCCAAATGTTACTGAACTACGACTTCCAGAATTTCCCTCCATCAGCGATGCTGATGGGGATTGCTAGAATTGGAATTTCTCCATCCTACTATACAGGTTCTAAAGCCCATGTCACACTGCACCAACGGATGGAAAGAGGATGTAAATTGGAGAGAAACACTTGCCATCCATTGGTAAACGCGATTCATCCATTCTGTACTCACTGCATCCGTTTTTCATCCTCTCCATCCGTCCAGCATCCATAGACTGAGGTTCCATCCGCTCAAAAAGTTTTGAGCTGCTCAAAACTTTTTGAGTGGAAAATGTATCAAACGCATCCATTCTGTATCCACAATGCATATGGGGAACATCCGTTCTACATCCGTTGTCATCCGTTACGCGTCCGCTATATCCGCTAGGCATCCGCGCAACTCGCATCCGCTCCAGC
>BHFT01080740.1:0-17647 GCA_004320025.1 Laticauda laticaudata
GAACATCCATTGGTTCGCGAGTGGTTAGGAACACAGGCTTCGGCTTGGCGTTGCTCTGGAAATGTCTTTCCATTTCATTGCTCTCCCAGATACATTTGGAAAGCGATTCTGTATATGACATCCCAATCCTCTTCGTTAGGACTTGGAGGGGTGCGGGCGGTGCATTGTTTCCAGGCATCTCTGCTGGGCGTCTGGGCTTCTTACCACCGCGTGCAGGTTCGCGTTCAGGACGATCCCATCCTCGTCGCCAGTGTTTTGTTCGGAAAACACACGAGGTAGACCGGGTTGCAACACAAAAGGCTTTATTTACACTCAGCAGTAACAGGAAACATTGGCTGCAGCCGAGGCCAGCCTTTTATACAGGCTGGCCTGCTGCTTGTTAGCCTATGTCAGTTGCTTAAATTTGCCGCCTTTCAGCAGCTCTTTGGATTGGGTTCCTAAGTGACGGTGAACCAATCCAATTCTTAGTTTTCTTAGCCAATCAGATTTGTAGATTTGGAGTCAACCATTTACATATAGAACACTCTTCTTCTTAAAACTTAATGCTTTTTCTCTGCAAACACCATCCTGTATATCTCCTCATTCCTTGTCTCTCTCTGAGGTCAATTCCTCATTAGCAAATTATACTGTCTTCTAGCATCATCCAGGCAGGATTGTGCTGATATAACAGAAATAAGGACATGTTTTATATTGCCTCAACAATGGCTGGCTGGTGCTATGACTCCTTAGGAAGGAAGAGAACTAAAGAGCCATATATAAAGAAAAGTTGTGAATTAAACTGGTTCCTTAAAGTCAAATTTAATGGGTTTTTTTAAAATTTATTTTTAAAGGACTATAGGCGAAGAAGTTGTTCAACTTCTAACACAGACCGAAAATGGAATAGATTTATATTGATCAGCACATCTCTTTAAAGTCACAGTCTCGCATGATGTGCACTGCCAACAGCAAGTAACAATTGTAGTGGTGGACATAAGCTTTCTAGAAGTATTTATGTGATTAATCTCTGCTCAGCCATTCCTATCATTACTATCAATTTCAAATCCTTTATAGTTCTGCTCCTGGCTCCACATTCATCACCTAGGAAAACTGCTAGGAAAACTATTTCATGATTCAATAATTTTAGATTAATTAATATTTTGCTCCATGAAATTGAACAAAATGTTAATGTTTTCCCCTAGTGGAGGCTTAAGAATATCTAGAGGGAAGATGGTAGTACATCTCAATACTGAGGTTTCTGCTATATTCAGCAAGCCCCAAGCGTCCATTTTAATAAGTTACTGTTTGTTCTGAACAGTGGGGGGGGGGAACTCTTCTCTAATCAATATTCCCTTCTAGCAGTGGGATCTTGCCTCGAGACAGCTTCAGCATGAAGAGAAATGTCATGTTTCTGGCTATAGGAGCAGTTTGCAAGCAAAAAATAGGACATGAAAAAGAGACCCAAAAAGGCAGCCTGCCATTTTGCCTAGAGATAGCAAATTCTATTGCCTCCTATTAGTTCAGCTCCTGCTGAGAACCTGTAGAAGGTTGTGGAGGAAAGGATTATGTATGACTTTTGCCTAACATCTGCTTAACTCATTCTCCCAACCAACATGTCTTCTCCCCCCCTTTTTTTAACTTCTTCTAAATTGTGTTTCTTCAGAGCATACTCTATTCGTTTATTTATTCATTCCATTGATATGCTGTTCAATCAATAAAAACATTAGGTTTACACCAATCCATTAAGAATTTACAACCAGTTAAAATGCCAAAGATAAGCAAAATTAAAATTTAAAAAATGTAAATAAGGAACAAATGGTACAAAAGTAATAGTAATAAAGATAGTTCCTGTATGATTAGGCTACACAGATCTCCACACAGACTATTATCCCACTATGCAGGGGTATGGAACTATAGCCCAGAGGTGGTATTCAGCAGGTTCTGACCAGTTCTGGAGAACCGGCAGCGGAAATTTTGAGTAGTTCAGAGAACTGGCAAATACCACCTCTGATCAGAGATTTTATCGTATCCTTCCCATGTCATGCCCACCAAGCCATGCCCACAAAACCGGTAGGAAAAAAATTTGAATCCCACCACTGCTATGGCCCCTTTAAGACTTGGGGACTTCGACTCCCAGAATTCCTAAGCCAGCCATGCTGTATCAGGAATTATGAGAGTTGAAGTCCACAGTCATAAGAGGACAACCATAGTTCCCCACTTCTGCACTATAGTAAGGAGGTCTGTCTGCTTGTGTCAGGCCCCAAGAACCAAAAATGACACTTCTGTTTAGTTTATTTATTGCTTTTCGCCCATAACCAGAATCTTGTCAGATTAAAATAACTATCCACATAGCTAAAGATATATTATTTGAGCTGCTAGGGAAGGGTCAGTTTAATTCTCATCCTGCCACAGACCTTTTCAGCTATGCTACCTCTTTGCCCTTTGGAAAGCAAGCAAGCTCTCTTTCCTGGGACTACAGACTACGTTCCAGACAACATACATGGGTGGTAGCTTAACTACCACAAGTTTCAACCATATCAGACAGGTTTTGGTGAAGAGACCAAATAAAGTGTATGACACAAACCCATTCTCAATGGTAAACACAAAAAATAAAATTTCCATATTTGCCCTGTGATTGCCAGGACAACAAGAATAGTGTCTGGTGCCATAGTTTATTAGCATTAATCAACAACGGCTTTATTATTAGCTTTTAGATTTATTACCATTAATCAGCAACTGGTCAGGTTCAGCTGTTCCTGCAAGGCAACTAGGATAACAGGCTGTAAAGCTATTAGTAGACCCAGCAAAGCAAATAATAATAATAATGATCAGGTGAAGAAAATCAAGCAAAAATCAAATCCTAAACTCTACCTTGACTCAAATCTTACAAAAGTATTTCAATACAAAATGTTTGATATTCAGAAACAAACATTCAGACTCAAGAAACTGATGAACATCAATTAATGGATCAATAAAGATTTATTCTTGAAACAAAAACTTTTACCAATGTGAAATTGCAAGAAATGGAAAAATGCTAATAATATTGATAACCAGGGGTAGGATTCTACCAGTTCGCATCTATTGCTAGAACTGGTTGTTAACATTCTAAGCAGTTTGGAGAACTGGTTGTCAGAAATTCCTGGCCTAATCCTGTAGGGAAGGGAGGAAGGAAACATTCTGGTGTTGCTTACAGAAACTGCCTCTCCGTTAACCCTTNTTGCTTACAGAAACTGCCTCTCCGTTAACCCTTATTACATTCTTGGCAGGACTAGACTTCCTGTCTCAGGAACATCTCTAGAGGTTTTTCCCCTCCTTTGCTGGTATTTTGCTTGTGTGGAGTGACCATTCAAAGTTACAATGGCTCTGAAAAAAGTGACTTATGATTATTTTTCACACTTACGACTGTTGCAGCATCTCCACAGTTATGAGAGGACAGGCGAGGAGATGCGTGCCTCAATATGAGTGATATTGAGTTGGCCACACCCAAAGAATAACATGACCACCAAGCCATGTCCACCCAGTCACATGGCCAACAAGCCATGCCCACCACCTAAGCCACGCCCACAGAACCAGTTAAAAAAAATTGAACCCCACCCCTGTTGATAACAGCACAAATGAAACTGAAGATTGTCAAATGAACGACATTTTTGAAGTGTAACATAAGTTTGTATTAAATTCTGAAATAAATAACAGTGAAGATGAAAAATATGGAAATATTGCACAAACAGTGAATATCAGGTGTCTGGCAAGCATAGGGAAATGAAAGGAAAAATTACCGAATATAAAAAAGAGTAAACAACAAAGGCAAAATATAGTTGCAAGCCATTTATCAATGGCTCAGATTGATTCAAGCAAGGAATTAATTTCTCATCCACATAGTTGCATACAGAAATCTTTGGAAACATTTAACATTTTGTAAGAAAAACTATAAAAAAGTAGAAAACAGCTCTGATGGTAAAGGGCAAAGAAATTGGAAATATAAACATGAGAAGTGGATTTTATCAAAGGATTAACTTTATTCTTTCCTTGCCATTTCAATAACATTCTTCAAAGTTTTGAATATAACAAAAATTTGATATGAATTGTTAAGACAAAGTGCAAAAATAACTCCCAAGTTATACATGGATGATTTGAAGCTATTTAGAAAATCAAAAACTGAAATTGAATATTTAATGTGGCAAGAATGTACAATGAATATCTAGCATAAACAACTGAACAAAATGAAAGTATACAACTGAAGAATGGAAATTCATAAAATGTTTGTTCATAAAGGAAAGCTACAAACATCTAGGAATACTTATGAATGGGAAAATTAAAAAGAAATCTAATTTACAATATATAAAATGAGTGCAAAAAAAAATCTAAGTTCAAAGTTACATGATAGAAATATCATGAACACGTGGGTAATAACAGTAATCATATATACAGCTGGCATAGTAAACTGGGCACAGTTTGAAATGAACAATTCAGAAAGCCCCAAAACTAATGACAACGTATATCATTCATTAAATTCACAAAGTTGTTGTCGATCATATTTGGTGAGAAAAATTCCTGCCATAGTTTACTGTAGGTAAAACAGTTGCAGGTAGTCCTTGATTTACAACCATTCATTCAAAGTTACAACAGCACTAAAAAAAATGACAACCAGTCCTTACACTTACAACCGACGTAACATCCCCACAGTCATGTGATCAAAATTTCGGTGCTTGGCAATTGGCATGCATTTATAACGGCAGGACTCCCTACACCATTTCTGACAAATGGCAGTCTAATCTCTTCTTGAAAACCTCCAGTGATGAAGCTCCCACAACTTCTGAAGGCAAGCTGTTCCATTGATTGATTGTTCTCATTGTCAGAAAATTTCTCCTTATTTCCAGATTGAATTTCCTTGTTCAGTTTCCATCCATTATTCCTTGTCTGGCCTTCAGGTGCTTTAGAAAATAGCTTGACCCCTTCCTCTCTNTCAGTTTCCATCCATTATTCCTTGTCTGGCCTTCAGGTGCTTTAGAAAATAGCTTGACCCCTTCCTCTCTGTGGCAGCCCCTCAGATATTAGAACACTGCTATCATGTTTCCCCTGGTCCTTCTCTTCACTAGACTAGCCATGCCCAGTTCCTCTAACCATTCTTCATATGTTTTAGTTTCCAGTCCCCTAATTTGCTTAATGATTGTATGATTCACTTAACAACTACAGTGATATGCTTGACAACTAGAGCAAAAATAGGTCCTAAAATGGGGCACAACTGACTTAACAATTGCCTTGTTTGACAAAGTCCAACCAAGAGTTTGATCTTCATGAACAGGAAATAAGAGCTACAAGGTATGAATGGACCTTCTAATCCAAACCCCTGCTTGAATAGGAGGCCCTCAGAAGGTTAGTCCTGAGATCGTAGCAGTATAGATAGCAAGTTGCCCCAAGGTGAACCTCTGGGAATTCAAAGTGAACCTCTAAAAGTGTCCTATTCCAGGTCAATCACAGAAATGCACTTATAGAAGTTAGGCTGCTAAAGTTGTACTTCTGGTTAAAACAAGTGTATGAATGTGGTCAATCTTGGTCCACCTCATCTGACCACCAGAAAACTGCTCTTGCTGGTAGAGTCAGTCTCAGGTGCGAGACTTCTTATTGCCTCTTGAGATTGAAATTCACCCAATACATCCAAAGCAGGCTCCTCAGTGTCAGCATCAAGCTGACCATTAAGAGAATGGCAAATCATATAGAAGAAGACTAAAAACCAAATTAAGTATTTCAGAAATTGCAATAACTTTTATGGAAACGGGGGTGGGGGAAGAAATCTTCAGAACTAGAGTAAAGCTAGATATGTTATCCAGCCAAAAGGCCATTAAATATCCCATTTCTCCTGAGGGGGAAAAAGCACCTCATTGTCTGAAGCAGTCTGAACTGGTTGAAACTTAATTGAAAGGGAAGGGAACTTTGAATAATAGATTCACAGAGTTGGAAAAGACCCTGAAAGTCACCTATTCCAATCTCTTGCTCAGGCAGGAAACCCTATCCCATTTCAGACAAAGGGTTGTCCAATCTCTTCTTTAAAACTTCCAATGTTGGAGCATCTACAATTTCTGGAGGTAAATTGTTCCACTGATTAATTGTTCTCACTGCCGGGAAATTTCTCCTTAGTTTTAGGTTGTTTCTCTCCTTGATTAGTTTCCATCCATTGCTTTTTGTCTTGCCTTCAGGTGCTTTGGGGAATAGGTTGACCCTTTCTAAAGCTCCTGAAGGCAAGACAGAAGCCATGGATGGAAACCAAACACCAACTACAGAGCAGCTTCCTTCCATGGTATTGCTACCCTCCATTACTGCAACATCCTAGCAACAGTGCAGTTTTTCAATATATTTTTTGTCTTTTTGTGTCCAATCACTCTTGGCCCATAAAGAACTGTTCTGTTCTATTCTATTCTATTCTATTCTATTCTATTCTATTCTATTCTATTGGTGTCAGACAGGTATCTGTCTGACCTTTTGAGATAAGCCAGGTCAGGAAACAAACATCACAAGATGTTCCAGAGCTCTTTAAGCTATAATAACTGAATTCTAAAAGTTGGATGATGTTTCCCCTTATTTCCATTTTATAGTATCTTTCTTTCTCACGCTTGCCTATTTTTTCCAGGATTAACTCGTGTTTTACTCATGGTCACCACATATTTTCTCCATGGACATTTTTATACTCCATTATGTCCTCCTTACTCACCTCTCTCTCTTTTTTTGCATCTCATATTAGTTGAACAGAAACCACAGCCTACTTCATCCCAGAGGCAAAATAAAAAACAAAAACAGATTGGGTGTTGCCATTTCTTTAAGCCCAGCATACTTTTCTACTGGTTCCTGGTCAAAATAGTGGAACTTATCTATGGAGAAGCCTCTTAGTCTGTGTGCAGCTTGACATGCAGCTAAACTCACCTATCCTCCAATAAAACATTGTATGTTGGGACATATTTGTCCCTCTAGCCACTAGATGGGACTAGAGAGCAACAACAGTATATAAAAAGGCATGACACCTCTATCATTCAAAATGTTGACACAACTAATGGCAAAACTCCTGACTGTAGTTTTGTTTTCAGGCATGCTATTTGGCACATCTCCCAAAATCAAGATTATCAGGCACCCATACGAATTACTTGCAGGGGGTTCATTCTTCCTCACCTTGTACATTTACAAGGCATCAAACTCACTACTGCCAGCTTGTTCTCAACTGCCTCCAAAAAAGATTCACAATCATTTGCTGACGTTTCTTGATGTCCAAGCCATCCACCTGGAGTCAATAGCATTTTCATTAACCAGTGTACACATTAAATGGAAGTGATTAACATTAGCATGCAATACCCCTGAAATCACTCCATGACATGATTACACTCCCGTTCATTAGTGAGCATATTAGAGCCATAATTAAGTTCCAAGGCTCCTGTGAATTGCAGGCTAAATTAACTTGTTTTCAAGTAGTAAGACTGCAAGAGAATGGATTGTTAATTGCAGAGATATGGGGCTCAGCTTTTAGTTCCAGAACTAACACCTTTCTTAAAAAAGACTATTTTACAGAGCAGGTGACTGAGAAAAAGAGTGGGTGATGAGCATGTGGCCTTAAGTGAATAAGCAACTGCCACGGTTTGGTTTGCAAATGTAATCCAGATACTTTAAAATGTAGCAGCAAAATAACTAGCAGGAAAACATGAATTAAAATGGAACAGGAGGTGTTCTCCCAGCAATTCAGTATTTCGGGTTTCCTGATTCATTTCCACTTACTAGTCCATGGATTTCAGCGATCCAAGAATAATGGCAGGGAAAAAATACATTGGACACCTGGATTTATAGTAATAAACATATCTGGCAAGGAAAGATAGAACAAATTATTTTAGCTTTCTAGAATCTATTGAAAATTGAGTCATTCCTGGGGGCTTATGGTGAATAATAGGTTGACCCAGATTGAGTTATGATTTAAGTTTGGTATGCCTGCTTAATGTTACTACAGATGATTTAATTCTGATTGCCTTGTTTTTGTCATTGCTTTTAATTGCTGGAAATTGGGTGACAGTCTGGTGATTAAAGCAGATACAAATTTGATAAATAAATCACTTTCTAAGGTGATCATATAAAACCTGGTATAATAAGACAATTTGATCTGACAATCCCGGGATACAAAACAACCTACCAAAAAACTGTAGGTTTTTTTTAATGCATTTCTCAAGAGTTTATCTTTGCTTGACATTGATTTGAATTGAATTGAATTGCCATGGTCCAGGGTGCCACATCGGCACAGTCCTACCAAATTATTGATAATTGATGGTTTATTGATAATTAGGTCAAATGACTGCTTAGCATATTATTTGTATTCATCCTCCATGTAACTTCTTTGCACAGTTATTTAGTTACATAGCCTACTTCTTAAGGAGTCTTCAACCCTTATTCTCAGAGTTTCAAAATTTAAATCACAAAGCAGGATTTCCTCCTTCACAGCAAGCACTTAGTGGCAAAGCTTCACTTGGCTCAAGTCACTGAGACAGCTTCCTTAGCTGTAAGTAGATTTGGATGAATAAATAAATATATTCAGGAGTGGGATTCTCCTGGTTCTGTCTGGCATTATAGAACCAGTAGCTCTGAAGAGCAGCAGACACAGAACTGGTTCTATGTCTGCTGCTGTTTTGGCCCACCGACTCGCCTGGGCTTTTACCTGACCTTTATTTCCTGCCTTTTCAACCTCAGCTGTTTTGTGTGGCACAGCTGTGGTTGAAAAAGCAGGAAAATAGTGCTTTTTCAAATGCTGCGCACCCAAGCGCAGCGCTGCTCAGCTGTTTGAGCAGCATAGCTGATGACATTCCACACTGGTGCGTGCAAATCGAAAATCGAAAAATCACTGAACCAGTAGTTACACTAGTCAGATCCCACCCCTGAATATATTTGTATTGCAAATATAACAACAAATGCAATACATTCTCCTCTCCTCCCCATTTATAAAACAGACTGCTGACTGTTTGAGCAAAAGCAAAGATTTTTTTAATCTGATTTGCAGAAGAAAACTGAATCACTGCCAAGTGAAGAAACTCCTTTGGATGGCACTTCCAAAAATCTCCCTAGACTAGCAGTTCCAAAGCCTTGATGTACAGCATTACTCTACTAAAGAGATGGATTCTCAAGCAACTCTAAGTTAGATAAGGCTTTGCTTGGAGTATTATGGGAAATGCAAAACTTAATTTTCCTTGCTCACTTAGAAGAAACAAATGATTCCAGACAAACAGTGAAGTGTTGCACAAGGTTTATTTTTTGTGTTATACAATGCAGTTTTTTTAAAAAAGTATTAACTATGAAACTTCTGAATTGTCAACAGAATTTAAAAGTTCCATCTTAATCTTAATTCTTTTTTCCACCATATTCATCTCCCTAGGCAGAGGTGGTATTCAGCAGGTTCTGACCAGTTCTAGAGAACCAGTAGCAGAAATTTTGAGTAGTTCAGAGAACCAAATACCTCCTCTGACTGGTCCAACCCCCATTTATTCTCTGCCTCCCAAGTCCCAGCTGATTGCCTGGGTCTTCTTTTGTTGCCTTGCACAGGAGAACAGAGCTGGAAAGCAGGTTAGTGGGGTGGGGAGGAATGGGATTTTGCAATAACCTATCCACAGGAGTTGGGAGGAATGGATGTTTTACAATTATTTTTCCCCTGGAGTGAGGAGGGAATGGAGATTTTATAATATCCTTCCCCCACCATGCCCAACAAGCCACACCCACCAAGCTATGCCAAGCCATGCCCACAAAACCAGTAGTAAAACATTGAATCCCACCACTGTCCCTAAGAGTATTTAAATATCAGTGAAGAAGACTGGTCAGCTAAAATCAAGAGAAGCCAGTCAGAGACCATTGTCTAGCAGCAGTTGCCATGGAAATGAGAATTGTAAGAACACAACAGTACAACCCAATGAACAGGTGCCTGGCAATAACAGGTAGCAGACAAATATCAAACAGGTATCTCTCTGTTAAAACATTAAGTTCTTTTGGGAAAGAGATATGGCTCTGATAACTCCATGTTTTTGAGAGCATTTTCAGAGTAATGTCTGGCAAAAGAGACAAATGTCCATGTTCCATATTCACCTTCAATCCCCTAAGCCAGTGTTTCTCAACCTTGGCAACTTTAAGATACATAAACTTTAACTCCATTGCCGGCTGGGAAATTCAGAGAGTTGAAATCCACATATTTTAAAGTTGCCAATGTTAAGAAACAGTACCCTGTGCTGCAAAGCTCCAAATGCTCACCAAATATCCACAGAGAGACCGTGTTCTCTCTCTCAGTGTGTTTGGATTTGTTGGCATACAAATCAAATAAAGAAAGGAATCCCTTCAGATTTTTGCAGTCCAGGTTTCGTCGCTGACATTGACAAAAGCATAGGAACTTGTTTAAGATGGAGTCAGTTCTTGGATCCTTCCAACTTTGTTCATTTGTTTATTAAATTTACAAACATCCCATCTCACAGTTTGAGGAAACTCTGGTGGCTACTGATCCTTCCAACGCAATGCTTTCATATTGACTCACAAAGTTCTTCAGGATTTCATACAGGAGTCTGTGATTCTTTTGGGAATCCAAAGGGCAAGAAAATACTAAATGTGTCTCAGTTTTCACACAACACTAATAATAGGACTATGGTCTAAAACATAGCTACAGAGTAATTATGTTTTAAAACATAACCATATTCTACAGAGGAATTATTGAGTCTATCATCTGCACCTCTATAACTGGTTTGGTTCTGCAAACCAACAAGACGGACACAGACTTCAGAGGATACTTAGGACTGCAGAAAAAACAATTACTACCAACCTGCCTTCAGTCGAGACCATGTATACTGCATGAGTCAAAAAGAGGGCTGTGAAAATATTTACAGACCCCTCAAATCCCGGACATAAACTGTTTCAACTCCTACCCTCAAATCGATGTTATAGAGCACTGCACACCAGAATAACTAGACACAAGAACAGTTTTTCCCCCGAAAGCCATCACTCTGCTAAACAAGTATTTCCCTCAACACTATTCAACTATTACAAGTCTGCACGACTATTACTGTTAATCTTCTCATCACTCATTATCACCCATCCCCTCCCACTTGTGATTGTAGGACTGTAACTTTGTCACTTGTATCCTTACGATTTATATTGCCTGTTTCCTGGTATGATTTGATTGCTGATTGTACCCTATGGCTGTTATTAAGTGTTGTACGTGATGATTCGATGAATATATCTTTTCTTTTATGTATACTGGGAGCATTTGCACCAAGACAAATTCCTTGTGTGTCCAAGCACACTTGGCCAATAAAGTATTCTATTCTGTTCTATAACATTTGGAATGGACTTTCCTGAAATGCATGAAACATCTTCTAAATTTTAGTCAGACTCCTAGGTCTATATTCATTGAACCTATAGAGCAGGCTGTCAACCCTGAAACTGACCTGACTGAGGCTCTTTTGTGGCTTCAGTATTGCCACACTCGAACTGAGGGACAGAGGGTGGGGAATAGAGATAAAAGGGGCTTGTAGTCAAAACAGAATGCTTTCTCCTGGGATTGTTAAGTGAATCATGCTGTCATTAAGTGAATCTAGCTTCCCCTACCCCCATCATTGACTTTGCTTTTTGAAATCCATCTGGGAAGGCCACAAATAATGATCACATGGCCCCAAGTTACTGCAACTGTTGTCAATGCACACCAGTTGCCATGTGCTCAAATTTTGATCACGTGATCACGGAGATGCTGTAATCGTTGCAAGGGTGAAAACCGGTTGTAAGTTTTGTTTTTCAGGGCTGTTGTAACTTTGACCTCTAAACAAATGGTTGTAAGTCAAGTACTACCTGTATTGCACACTTTTAGGCTACTTATCTAAATGTACAAAGTGATTTGCATAAAAATAAAACTCGTGCTATAAAAAAGACTCAGCACATATCTGAATAGCCTGTCGAGCAAAAGGTTGCATCAAAAAAACTCACAATCATCCCTCTTTTCTTGACAGAGTGGTAGAATGTTAACAGATTATTCAGCATTCCAGATGCAACAGCCCTACTGGCACTTTCAGAATACAAGATTTTCCATCAATTCAAACTTCTAATTTCACATCAGAAGGGGAGTACTTAAAAGTGTTGGTCTGACAAAGATAGTAAAACCAGTGCTACATTCAGCAGGTTCTGACCAGTTCTGGAGAACCAATAGCAGCAGAAATTTTGAGTAGTTCAGAGAACCGGCAAATGCCTCCTCTGACTGGAGATTTTAAAGTATCCTTCCTCTTCCACGCCCACCAAGCCATGCCCACAGAACCGGTACTAAAAAAAAATTGAATCCCACCACTCTGCTACACACCCTTGAGCATCAAGGACTTTCATTTATATACACGTAGTCCATGGCTTACAAAGGTTCCTATATGTCCCAAAGATGCTTTCTCAAGAGGCAACTAGACTTTCTTGTTTTTCTTTTTGAAGACATTTCACTTCTCATCCAAGAAGCTTCTTCAGCTCTGACTGGATGGTGTGGAATGGAAGGATTTATATTCCTTACAGACTGTTGGTAATCTGCATCCTTTTAGAGGGTTGTTAAATTTCTGCTGGTAGTCCATCTGGACCTGATGTTTTGTTATTTTTTTGTCTTTTAATTTCCTCTGCTAGTTCTACCATTGTTTATTCTTTCATTTAGCATATTCTTCACCCTTTCAGACACTTTTGGTGTTAACTTTTTTCATGTATTGCATTATTTTTCCCTCTGATATTTTTTCATATAGCTTCTTGTAGAACTCCCGAATTATGTTTTTTTTATTTTCCATGGCAAGAAAATGAGGCAATACTCATGTAACAAATGTTGCACTTAGCAAACATAAATTTTGGGCTCAGTTCTGAAGGTAAGTCAAGGACTACTTCTATTGTTTCCACCTTATTTGTAACTCAATTAGTATTTAATTTTAAATATATATATATCCAGAAATCCACTATGTTGGGATTTTTGTTTACAAAATATTCATTTTGTGTGCATTTTGAAATGTGCCATTATGATGTGTATTTATCTCTTACATTTGTATGCTTCCCTATTCCAAGTGACTCTGGGAGATTCACCACAAGTCACAAGATTTAGAGAAAACCAAAGGACAGCAGTTGTTTTGACCAGAGGTGGTATTCAGCAGGTTCTGACCAGTTCTGGAGAACCGGTAGTGGAAATTTTAAGTAATTTGGAGAACTGCCAAATACCACCTCAGACTGGAGATTTTACAGTATCCTTCCCCTACCACATCCACCAAGCCACACCCACAGAATCGGTAGTAAAAAAAAATTGAATCCCACCACTGGTTCTGACCCACATATTNTCAGACTGGAGATTTTACAGTATCCTTCCCCTACCACATCCACCAAGCCACACCCACAGAATCCGTAGTAAAAAAAAATTGAATCCCACCACTGGTTCTGACCCACATATTATCCCAAGGGATAGGCAACAGATCAGTTTGGTGAAAAACACAGACTGGATGGAATCCTCTACAAAGGGGTTGGTCATCTGAGATGATTTTCAGTCAGTCTTCCTTTTGTGTGCATCTCATCTGGAACTGCTGAACCTGGTACATTAAAATTTCAAAGGAAACAGAAAGCAACTTCCCCAAAAAATATCCAAGGACGAGTAGAAGTTAATTGCCTTCTGCTCTACTCTGCAAATAGAATGGCAAACAACATTTATACACTCTCTGAGGAAAAAGGCTCTTATTACAGATCACACCCTATCATTTTCCTGGAGAAAAATTCAGAGGTACATTGTTTTGTTTTATTCTTATTACCATGTGAGGAGTAATCTGGTTTCTGGCTTTGTGGCTGTGATACATCCACTTATAATAAATCTCAGCATAAAAACAATGTATAGGAAAGCTCAGTGCATTAGGCACCAAATTGCAGGCCTCTTGCACACTGCACACTGTGATAACCCACTTTTTGTAATAACCAAAGAGAAAAAAAAACCTGCCATCAATTTTCAAGGCGGTACGTTCTAATTTCAAGGAGCAGTTGGGAAAAGTTTTTATCAGCAACATGAGGTAGCTTAAGAAGGATAGGAGCAAGACAGAGCAGGCCCTGTCTGGCGATGTGAATCTACCCTGCCTGCCAAATGGCTCAACCTGCAGATGTAGTCCCAAGAATGTATCTTGACAAGAAAGTGATATGTGGTCCTCACAGGTGTTGCTGAGTTGCTTAGCACCAGAGGCTGATTGATAACTAAATCAGAGGTGAATTGGATCTCCTCACACATAAACACACCCAATAAGTGTGACTGAATTATAAAACCAAAGAACTGTGATGGACCACAAATATAATCTAGTTCAAACCCTCTGTAATCTGCAGAAAAGCTAATAAACCATCCATGAGAAATGGCTGAATCTGAATAAACTAATTGATTGATAGGAATCATTTGTATCAATTCATAATTTCACTTAAAAGACACTAGAGAAGAAGACAGAGTTAGAAGATGTCCAGAATCACCTTCCTGTAAGATGGGCAGCCATATAAATTAGAAGATAGATAGATAGATAGATAGATAGATAGATAGATAGATAGATAGATAGATAGATAGATAGATAGATAGATAGAAAGGATCAACACCCATTGGGTTTTTTTTTCTGTACATGCTTTGCTTGTTTTCTCTTATAATTAACAATACTAATGGAGAAGTCTTGTTATTTTGTCCTCAACAAAGGACAGAGCAAGATTTCATGAGACAGCATATGGTGCTCATTACGAGCATCACTCTCCTGTCCTCTTGGAAATCTTAGGCAATGGAGCAGAGCTGCCCACCCAGGAAAGAGAGCAACATTTTTCTGGTGCCTTTGACAAGAACATTTTAAAAGGGAAGCTTGAGATTATTCTTTGCAAGGTCACTGCCTCAGAGTCACAGCTGAGTGATTCAAGAATTCAACTAAAACTGCTTTTCTGCCAGTAGCACATCTAGGAAACACTTTGGAAAAAAGTCACCAAGAAAAGGAAAAGAAAAAAGGGTGAGAGAGGACCAACAAACTTTTCACTGCCTTCCAAGAGAGAGAGAGAGTGTGTGTTGAGAACCCATGCAACAAAATATGCTGTGCTTGATGGTTGAAGGAAGTCATGGAGCCCAACTAAGGGAGGGAACTCACTTTTGGATGAGATAATATTGTCTTTATAAAAAGCAAAACTTATTTGAACTGGGATGTGAATTATTAATTGTATTAATTGTGAATTATTAATTGTATTGTGAATTATTAATTATATTATTTAATTGTATCAAATTAATTATTAATTTGTCACTTCTCATTTTTGTTTCGCAGTCTTCTTTGAATAACCGTTCCAGGAATTCAATTGAGAGGGAAATTTTCCTATCAGCAGGAGGAGGAGGGGAGGAAGATTATTTGTATTTATTTTCATAATATGAAAGATACTTTTTGAGGACTTGAATGCTGACATCATTTGGGGGAATCCATCCTCAACACCTTTTCCAAGAAGCACAAATTAATTATGATAACAAAGATATGCTGAATATGCATTAGAGCTAAAATGTACTGGAAAATTGTCATCAACATGGTTAATGAGCTTTTGTTTGTGTAATTATTTTTGGACACTCTGATTTGCCCCTTAATTGTGTGAAAAAAAGAGTGCTATTTTGCTTGGAAAAATAAGACATAAGAATAGTGCCTGGAGAGGAAGAGGGACATAAACAATGCAGTGGCTTTGAAAAGGGTAAGACGTGATAAACTAGTCAAAGATTGCTAACAAAAACCTAACAGGGAGAATGGAGGAAGGCTGATTTGTTGTTGTTGTTCTTAAATTGATTGCTTTACTAATGTTTGAGCCTTGCAAATTCCTTTGGGTTTTTTTTCTGTACATAAAGTGGTACATACATTTAGGAAATTGAACCCTAATTCTTTTATTCCCCCTGTCTTTTTCAGTGCAGCATTGGCCATTTCCTTCATTGGTTGTCTCTTCAGCAAATTAGATATCTGTTGCATCATCATTCATCCCTTACTCCATTCACAAAATTTCATTCAGATTAAAATGATGCATCACTTTCTCTTGATTGTTTAACAGTCCCATGAGTTAGGTCAGCCACCAAACATTGACTCAACCAGCAAGTGCTTCGCATCCAAAGCCGGGAATTCAAAACTTGAATCTTTCACAGCCAAATCCATCAGTAGGAACTAATCCATCAATAGGAACCATTATTCCTCTGGGGAACCCCCAAAAATGAATGGTCTGCCTGCAAATCTAAAAAGCATAGAATAATATTCTAATTACTCTTTTTTCGATAATGTTATTGAGATTTATATTAAACTGATAAATAGAAAAACCTAATACAAAACACATCTGAAATATATAGAAGGTGCAGAACTGTTCCCACCCCACCCCACCCCCATCCTCAAAAAAGAGAAAAAAGCAAGAAATTGTTCTATTTCAAGAACATATATAAAAGCCAGGACACTTTTCCAAAAGAAAGCAAGAAAGACAGATCTACTGAGGGTTGTATTGGGCTTAAATCCCTGTAAATCAAGTGAAACTAACTTTCTCCCTACATATTTTTATTCTTTCCATCTTTAAACTCATATACTTGGGAGACAGATGCCTGTGACAAGAAAAGATTGTTCTTTCAAGATTTTGGCCTGAGAACTAAATCCTTGATTGATTTATTTATTTAAATATTTATTCATTTATATCCCATCTTTACAAATAAAGAATAACTCATAATAAGCCAAATATATCCAACAAACCTTCCTCCTATTTTCTCCACAGCAACAACTCTGTGAGCTGGTTTGGGATGAGAAAGAGTGACTGGAAGCTGGCTTTCCTGACTAAGGTAGGACTAGAACTCATGGTGCCTGGTGCCTTAACTACTAGACCAAATTGGCTCTCTTGTGGGAGAAGAAGAACAGGCCCTCCTAAATAATTCGGACAGGGCAGCAGAAAAGACCAGGAAATAACTCATAATTCAATTCTCTGCTGAACACAGTCCTCCTCTTCAATCATGACTGATTAATGATGATGGTCGAGAATTATTACTGGGAAAGAATCTATCCTCTTGTAGATGCTAAATTTCAGCTTCTAGAAGCCTGAGTAACAGGACATCGTTGAGGTGTTCTAAGAGCTATAGTTCATCAATATCTAGAAGATCTGATTCAGATCTCATCTCTGAATCAAAACAGATCTCCAAGCAGTAATATTCCATCTCCTGGACCTTTTGTGATCAGTATTAGCAAGGTTTCTGTTGACTCAGCAATCATTTACTGCATATATTATGAAAAAATTCCATTGTGGCCATGAATTTACTAAGTGGCCTTTAACAAGACAAATTTTCCATCATTCAAATGTGTGGTCCAGTATCTGCTTTTTAGGGCTGTTCTAAAGACATCTGGGGAATTTGAAAGGGGATATATTTTCCTGTAAGAGTGCTCTAGGGAAACAATAAGTTTATTTGAAGCAACCAGCAAAAGACTTGAACCTCAATTTCAAATTAGCAAAACCCAGCCTTGAAAATGCCTTATTACCCACAGCATTATAAGATAGCTCTCTGTCAGTTACCTGGAACCTTTTTTTGCACACCAGCATGGCAACAGTGGGAGATGTTTTTTCTCCAAAGGAGATATTCTACGTATATTTTCTACGTAGTTTTTCCCCTCTTTTAATTTTCTCAATTTTGTTTTGATGA
>BHFT01080753.1:0-19461 GCA_004320025.1 Laticauda laticaudata
AACCAACGGATGGCAAGTGTTTTTCTCCATTTTACATCCTCTTTCCATCCATTGGTGCAGTGTGACATGGGCTTAAGGAGAAATTTTCCTGACAGCTAGAACAATTAATCAGTGGAACAACTTGCCTCAGGAAGTTGTGAATACTCCAACACTGGAATTTTTTCAAAAAGATGTTGGATAGCCATTTGTCTGAAGTGGTGTAGGGTTTCCTGCCTAGGCAGGGGGTTGGATTAGAAGACCTCAAGATCCCTTCCAACTCTGTTATTCTATTACATTTGTCCTGAAGTGTAAAAAGCTCACAGATTCAAAAGATTGAGGTCATCATACATTGGGAAATCTTATAGAGTACATCTCATTGCAGTTTAAGGGTATTATCTTTTTTCTATGTTGGGGTTTGGTTGTTTGTGTTAATGTTAGTTGTGAATACAAAAAATTAAAATATACAAATATACAAACTCAAAAAACAAAGATTCATGCAGACAAACGTTACCATAATCTCTGTGGTAAAACTAATTAAACTTTCCTTTAATACATTTGACAGTGAGTTAAATATTTCCTAGATTATATTATGTGGCAGTTATTTCTTACTTCCTATGGGTTCTCTGTTGTTTATGTTCTATCAGACATAATGTCCTGTTGTTAATATTTGTTGTTGGATTATACTTATTTATTTTTACCAATGAATTCCTTCTATTGATTGTTTAAAGTACAAGAGAGTCTAAGACTGACATTAATGATTCATGTTTGTTATTGTATGTATCGTAATCTGTTTCATAAGTTTATTCCCCCCCCCCTTGATTCCCCTTTTCATTTTTTTACGTTCTACCCAATCATACCACTTATTCCAGGTCAAGTAAAATTCCGCCTTCTCTTTTCCTTTTAATTTTAGTGCGAATTTTTTCATTTCTGCACATTCACAAATTTTTTTGAATAATAAATTGTATTGGTGGTATATAAGGCGATTTCCAAAATTGAGCCAGTGAGATACGTGGCGCTGTTAGTATATGGATAATCAAATATTTTACTTTGGAGGGATAACCTTCC
This sequence comes from Laticauda laticaudata, assembly GCA_004320025.1. Classification (NCBI taxonomy): domain Eukaryota; kingdom Metazoa; phylum Chordata; class Lepidosauria; order Squamata; family Elapidae; genus Laticauda; species Laticauda laticaudata. The sequence continues at coordinate 1,045 of BHFT01080753.1, forward strand.
TTAATGATATCCAGAAGATACAATCTAGGTTCCCACTCCAATCCACCCTGGACAATTTATTCTGACCAAGTTTTGATTCTAATACAAAATTTTTTGACCTTGGCATGTCCACCGGAGATGAAAGTAGGTACCATGGTTCCCTTTGCATTTCCAACAATGTTAGTTGTGATTAAGCAAATACAATATATGTTTTAGCATCAATAAGGAAATTAAAAATTAAAATTGTCTTATTACCTTAGCTCACTTTGATAGTTGGACTCTGGAAAAGCAAAAGGACAAATTTTAGAAGATAGCAAACAAGTACGGCAACTTACTAGGAAAGAAAAATCTGATGTTTTCATAATGATCTCTGTTTAAAAAGATTGATTCATCATCTAATGAAAATGTTTGGAAGCACAAGTATTCTTAATTATTCAAACAGACATAGTTGGGGGAGGTGCTTGTGGACATATACTTTCACTGAAATGAAGCGAATTATCATTGTGCAGGAACTGAGAACTTTCCATTCACAAATCATGCATCTAGCACCAAAGTATACATTCTGTCTATTATTGACAAAACACCTACTCTCCAATGAAATTGCAAACATGAGTTGCAATCTGATTCACCTATGCATGGAGTGCAGGGTTTGGTGGATTCAATACCCTACTATCTCTACTTCCTCCCATATTGCTGTAATCCAATCATTGCTGTAGATGCCAGACTGTAGAACAAACTGACACTTGCACTTCAAGTCCACTCCTCATCTTTCCAAGTCCACTCCTCATCTTTCCTTTCCAGCAAGGAAGCTTACTCTTCCTTGCTGGAAAGTCATAATGATGCCTTTAGCAAAATTAAGGAGGCACAAAACATGAAATTGTGTGAAAGGATAGATCTCTGAAAACCTCAAATTCAGCATTGCAGCAGGAGAACCTCTGTTTGAAATTAATACAATTGCCACATTAAGAACTTAGTTCTTAAAGATCAAGGTTTTTTTTTCTTCAGATGTTGCTGCTATCCCAGTGTAGTATACTGACTAGAACAGGAGTAGCCAGCCTCTGGGCTGTGGTCCACTACCTGGCCATGTCCTATTCAAACCTGGGCGGAGGAGAGATAGGGAAACATGGGTGTGAAGCTCCACTCACATGAGTGGTAGACAAGCATGTGCGCCAAACCTCCACTTGTGTGAGTGGAGGGCCCTTTGTGTGCATATACCGGTACTTGCCCACAAGTCGCATGAATGGAACTTCACATGTGTGCTTGCCTATCTCTCCCACGTCTCAGTTTTGAATAGGCCACAGCCCAGTAATGGGTCATGGCCTGGGGGTTGGGGACCCCTGGACTAGAATCTGAACTAGGACTGAAAGATTTGGTTTCCTTTCTATCTTCAATTATGGACTCTTGGTATATCTTAACTCAACCTATTTCACAGGGCTTTTACTTTACAGAAAAACTGAAGGGAACCATTTTATTCAGATTGCCTTGAACTGTTGGAATAATGGGCTTCATATCAAATAAACAAGCAAAGAAATAACAGATCTGAAGTAACTTATTCAAATTTATTGAAGGTTTGATGTGTCAACAATTACATGCATTTAAGTGTATTATTTTGTGAATGCTAATTATCTTTTTTTCCCCTTACAAGATATCCATAGCCTGATTTTATTTTGTTGAAAAATAAAAACACAGAGAAACCTTTTTTTTTCATATAAACAAAGCAGGGGATGTTTCTGACACAAAATTAACAGATTTAAATTTTTCTATTTAAAATTAAAGTTTAAGATGCAAAGCCAGTTCCAAGGCCCACATACCTTTCCTTCTTTTGCAGCAACATATAATAAGGAGAATAATAAGGATCAGAAGGAGTAAAAGAGCAACTGACAACACAACAGCTAAAATTATAGTTCGGATTCGCCAATCTTCATTATCACATCCTACTAAATAAAAATTAAGCAATGTTAAACAGTACAATTAATTAGCATGAACATTTTAAAATGTTCCTAATTAATTTAATAGTTCCATGAAGTGATTTTAATTTATCTCAATTTTTAATTAGAAATATTCCTTAGTGGAGATTTTTGGAAATCCCAGATTATTTACCAATTTATTTTCTCTTTCATTACTTTTATTTTTCTTATACTAGTTTTCCAGTTATGATTTGTAGTGGAAAAGTTAATCATTACTAATTCCTAGTTTTGGACATCTCAAGAAATTGAACTGCATAATGTAACAAAAGTTAATGTGGCTGCACATGAATGCACTTGGATTTGAGTAACCTGAAATACTTTGCCTAAAAAGCTTATTTGAAATCTTTTTATGCTTTTGACAGTGGTATTTTTTAAATCATGAACAATAGGTTTTGTTTGAATCTTGGGCTTTTGCTTTTTTTTTAGAGAGCATGGATTTTCATGTGAGCTAATTCATTTTTCTCTATTAAAAAAAAATCTGCTGCATCTATATTGTTTTCTGGGTTTAATTACTGCACATGATTTTTAGCATTTCATTTGTTTTGCTTGGGCTTGGCAAATCACCCAGAAAAAGTGTTGATAGCAGCCATATCAATTTGATAAATAAATACTGACAGCATGTGAATTTTCTTCATTGGAGCTGACATGTCTCCACTTCAACTTAATCATTAGAAAGACTGTATATTCTCCAGCCTTCAGTTTGGAGCAAAATTGGCTTGTTATTGAAGAATGATGTTCCTCCATAATTGAATGATGTTCCTCCATAATCAGTTAAGTATGTCATTCTTACACTTAATGGCATTTTGTTTTCTTGCATTCTGAGCTGCAGGATTCAGAGTGAATCAAAAAGTCAGTATGGCAGCTCCACAAAGCCCTGTCCTTTTTATATATGTGGCATGTATGTGGCATGTATGGAGCTTCAGTTATATTATTAGTCATCTTGACTTTCCTCTCTCTCTCCCCCCCCTCTCTCTCACACATGCACACTTGTCATTTTTGATTTGAGATGTGACATGCAAACTATTATAAACTGAAGAATATGTACATACAAAACAATTTCTTACTCTCTGCAAAACTATTGTAAATAGTAATGTTAAATGTAATGATAAATATTTATTTAATATTATACTAAATATTTAGCACACATGCCAATACATGGGAGAAAAATAATATTCTACCTTTTCCTTATGGTTTTTGAAGAATGTATTAGACAGAGCAAACAAACTGAAACAGCTTGATGACTCTGGAAGGGAAGGACACAAATAACAGAAACCAGATTGCTGCCTTTTCTCCCTGATGTGAAAAAGAAATCCTATATGGGTACCATAAAAGCAGTGGTGAGATTCAATTTTTTTTACTACCTGTTCTGTGGGTGTGGCTTGGTGGGTATGGCAGGGGAAGGATACTGTAAAATCTCCAGTCAGAGGTGGTATTTGCCAGTTCTCCAAACTACTCAAAATTTCGACTACCGGTTCTCCAGAACTGATCAGAACCTGCTGAATACCACCTCTGCATAAAAGGCATTGCTTATGTTAGAGGGTGCTACTATCAGAAGAAGAAGATGGGCTTTGAACTTTTTACAAATGTAAAATATAAAGAAACTGGGTCAGATCATAGTAAGTTCACTGCATGTTGTTATCAACTAGCATATTTGGGCTGTAAAGATCACTGTAGGATTTGCGTTGCTTTCTTTATAATTTCTATAACATTTCTGAGGATTGAGGACTGTTTGGCATTCTTTTGGTCAGCACACTAGTGATCACATGCCCTTAAAAGAGCCTTTGTTGCATCTATTTCCAAATATTTTGTTTCTTTATTTAAAGGGAACATGTTTCCAGCAATACATGTTACTCCAAAAGACAAATGGTTTTATTCCATGATGAAGAAACTTGGTATTTTAACCCCATAATTAAAAGACAAAATGTAAGTAAAGCTAGTCATCAAGTTACAACCACAGTTGAGCCCAAAATTTCTGTTGCTGAGCAAGACAGTTGTTAAGTGAATTTGCTCCATTTTACAGCCTTTCTTGCCCCACTTGTTATATGAATCACCAGTTGTTAAATTAATCTGGTTTCCTCACTGATTTTACTTGACAGAAGATCACAAAAAATGATCAAGGGGCCATTGCAACCATCCTAAATATGAACCAGTTGCCAAGCATCCAAATTTTGATCATGTGACCATAGGAATGCTGCAATGCTGCATGAAAAAGGGTCATTAGTCACTTTTTTCAGTGCCATTGTAACTTCAAACAGTCATGAAATGAATGGTTGAAAATCAAAGACTGACTTTACAGATGTCCTTGACTAAAACAATGGTATAATAAATGGTGACCACATGACTCCAGGACAGTGCAACTATCATAAATACATGCCAGTTGCCAAATGCCCGAATTTGGATCATGTGACCATGGGGATACTGCAACAGTTATGAGTGTGAAAACTGGTCATAATTCATTTTTTTCAGTGCAATTGTAACTTCAAATGGTCACTAAGTAAATGATTGTAAGCCAAGGACTATCTGTAAAGCAATCCATTGGACAGGCCTTTTTACTCTAAATAACCCAACTCTCAACTAATTGTGAAAAGCACTTAAAAACATGAGTTTTAGATAATGCTTGTGATGTTATATTATTCAAGGAACATCTGAGGAAAATTGCCCATATTATACAGAAATATGTGGTCATTGTTGCTGCCATTCAATGACAATACAAACATTGCCAGGATTATCTGTCATTTGCTAAGATGATATGCTTCACTGTATTCTTCATGCCTGTCATCTCGTCACTTGTCTTCTGTCAGATTCCTTTCCTGTTGCCTTCAACGTGGTTTCTTTTCAGGACCCTTGCCCTTCCATTAAATGTCCAAACTTTAGCTCCGTTATTAATGTTTTCATTGAACACTTTTCATTCAATAACTGTCTACTACTTTTCATGAAAACATTTCCTCATGACTGAGATAAAATTAGTTATATTTCCAGATAGAATAGTGGAAGAATCTTTTTCATATTTTATTCAAAAGATGCCCTTACACTGTGGTTAAAAAATGAAGATGGAGGCTGCCATGGGCAAGCCCAATAAAATAGAGTTATCTCTTCCTTTATCCTTTTTGCATGGCGGCATTTTACCACACTGACCAAACCTCTTATTATTATATGTTGCCAACATAGTAAAAAGAGCATCTATAATAATATCTTTATTAAACTAGTCCCCTCCAAATGCTAGATAAAAATTCCTGTCATCCACAGTTGTTTCTATCATAACTGGAGAGGATGAGAACTATTGTCTCACAAATTTGGGAGGCAACAGAGTGAAGAAGACAACTCCAGGGTTAATTTCAGAGTTTACACAGACAAACTGATGCATATCTGATGAGGCTCATAATCCATGAACCTGACAGAACTGGATAAACCAAATGTTATACGTTTTATGGGTACATATTAAGAGTGCATAAACAATTTTAACAAACACAAACTGCACTGATAAGGTATTCACTTTCTTGGTGAAGCTTTATACATAGTCACAATCATTGTTGTAAACTGAGATTTAGAGAATGCATCCATGTCAGCTAAACAAGTCACAGGGCTATTGGCCAATGGGGTCAGAGTTAAGATGCTCTCTTCATTGTATAAGCCATTTGAAACATACATGGAATAAATTAATAAATGATTATTTTCTATCCAGGAAATGTGTGGAGGAGGAGATCACCCAAGAGCTCACAGATTATTTCATTTGTTTGGCTGTTTTTCATTATGAAGTTAGTATTTTTGATATCTTTGAACTGTTTGGGTAAAATTTTTCTTCATTCTTCTTTACATTTTATGGCCTCAAATTTAAATTAGTATTTTCAAAAATATTGATGCATTTTAAAGCGAAATTTTTTTAAAAAACATTTTTTAAAATTAAGTTTAATTTAAATTCAGCATTGGAAAAGGTACCTATAGAAGGACTGAATTTTATTTTCTGGTGTGTTAAGATAAAGATGCATTTTCTATATTCATGTAATTATAATTATTGAAGCTTTTTTTTGTCATAAAGATGCATCCTTCCAGCCTATAGAACTAAATAAGGAATTTTAAGGCACCTTAAAATAATTACCTATAAAATGTATTAGATCTTATTAAGACAAGATAAAAGCATAGTTTATTTGGGGGGAATAAATGAGGCTTTCCTATTTGAAATGCCTTTTCAATCTCTATGGATAGACAACTTGAAATCCAGAATGGATTTTCAGGGTCCCTTATGAACTAGCCACACACTGTATATTGTCTCTAGTTGATTAGTGACTTATGACCATAACCAAGCCTTGCATTTATGGTTGTAAATCATAATAGTTGTAAAATGAGTCATCATGAGACCAATCTGATTTTATGACCTTTTTTGCAGTGGTCATGATATTAATGTGGCAAACACAGCAGTTATAAAGCAAATCCATTGTTTGGTATGGTCTGATTTTTGCTAGAAACTGGAAGTGAATACCAACTTCTGGCATAAATCACAGCCATGTGATATCATAACCTCAACACCAGGCCATAAAGTAGTTTTTTTGGGCGGGAAAGGTCCTTCATAACATAAAAAAGTTGGTAAATGACCAGTCTTAACTTAAGTTCTATCTATGTTTTTCTCCACACTGCTTCTTCATTCCCAGTAGCATAACAATCACCTCCTCATCTAGCAGCATATCAGTCCTTTGTTTTGCCCTCATATATTTTTGAACAGCAAATAATGCACAGTACATACACAGATTAAAAAGAGAATATAAGTTACAGATATGTACTTCCATCCACAAGCCCTTCTGTAGTAACAAGTCTCAGTTTTTCTGAACTTCATGGCCTTTTGTTCACATAGATATAAAATTATATTATATGTATTAACCTGGAAATAAGGAGAAATTAACCTGGAAATAAGGAGAAACTTTCTGACAGTGAGAATAATCAACAGCTTGCCCTGGGAAGTTGTGGGATCACCATCAGCTTGAGACTTTCAAGAAGAGATTGGACTGCCATTTGTCAGAAATGGTGTCGGGTCTCCCGCTTGGGTGGGGGGTTGGACTAGATGACCTACAAGGTCCCTTCCAACTCTGATTGTCTCTTAAATCTTTTACATTTTTTGAATGGAATTTTATATCCATGTGAGTCAGTATAGTTCACAGAAGTTTCTGCCATCTCCTCCTCAGTAAACTGTTGCAGTTAAAGATGGCAAAAAATCTTCTGTTTTTACAAAAGAAAATACATAAAAAATAGGGAAAAATCTAAATTAAAGCAATTAATGAACCATTTTTGCAGTAATGTAATGTAATTTGCAGTATTTTTTTAAAAAGACCAAGCTAAACAAATCATCATGGAAAGACATACTTACTTTGTACGGAAAGAAATGCATATCTATTGTCATTATTGTTCTGGAGGCTACATTTGATTTGTCCAGAATCTGTCAGCTGAACATCATGGATCATCAGCTCTGAAGTAAACCTGCTACCACTTATGTTAGAACCTTTCTGAGTATATCGCTTATCTGTTACAATAGTTTCTCCATCACTCAACACAGATAGCTTAGGATTTCCATTGAAAAGCCATATCAAAATTTTCCACCCATCTGACACTGTGCAGCTAAATCGGGCCATTGAACCTACAACAACTGTTAAATTTTGAGGACCTTCTACGATGGCATAGCCAAAGCCAGGATCTGTAAAGCAAACAAACAGGAATTAAAATACACCAACACCAATCTCATTAAAAGTATCTTCTGCTTATATTGCTAGACTTGAACAAGAAGATAGGACTTTATAACAGTTATAGGATCAAGTTATAATATCTAAAGTGTGTATGAAAACTGAATATACCAGTAGTTACAGTTCTATTTGAATAAAGAAGATGAAAGAGAAATTGAGTTGGTAATACAAGTCACAGGGCTATTGGCCAATGGGGTCAGAGTTAAGATGCTCTCTTCATTGTATAAGCCATTTGAAACATACATGGAATAAATTAATAAATGATTATTTTCTATCCAGCAAATGTATTATCATACAATGATAATATAGACTGAAGATAGCTGATGAACATGAAATGTGAAAGATTTTCTTGTCCATGTTAGTAATAAAAACAAGCAATTATTTCACGTTACCATTTTGCCCTGTGCTTCAGGATAATAAAAATCTGGCAGTATGATTAACTAAGGCTGAACATTTACAGGGCAAAGTACATATCACATGGAAATATGTCCCATAGTGACCTGTTGTCACTTTCATTAAAAAAGGCAAAGTTGCGTGGATTTGAAAACCCTGGTGTTATTTCTTTTTACTCACACACACACACACACACAAACACTCACAAACTTATATGGTTTGGGAACAGTTTATTTTTAGGGAAATTATTGGCAAAAGTTTACTTCAAAGCATACCGTCTTATCTGGCAAGGTTTTCATATCATGGTTGCATTTTGATGACTGCTCCCAGGATATTCAGTTTACTCCTTCATATTCTTAGTTTATTAAAGAGGAGATTGGATGCTCGCTATCCCTTTTCTTATTTGGTCCCATTTACAAGTGCAGTGAGCTTGACCTACCCGTAAACAAGCTACAATTATATCTGAATACTCACCAGCCCTAACCCTAACCCTAATCCAATAATAATAATATTCCTTCCATAACAGATAAAACAGTTCTGTTTATTATTATTTAAAGGAGTATATTCTCCTTTAAATAACAATGATATACCATTTAGACAGGTGACATGGGCACTCTCACAGTCCACCCTACCTCACTTCCTTGTCAAGTGTACAATTCTAGGATCCTGGTTGTGTCCCATCCAAATACTCTGTTGAAGATGCTTATTAACAGTGTCCTGTAAAGGCAATATGGTGAATTAAGATTGGGGACAAGGCACGCTCATAGCCTCCCATCACTTCACAGCTTGTCATCACTTCCCTGTCAAGTGTACAATTCTGGCATCGCCTAGAGGTTTCCCATCCAAATACTCTATTTGGGAAAACTGGTTTACAGTGTCCTGTAAAGACAATGTGGTGGATTAAGACTGGGGACAAGGGCACTCTCACAGGGGTGGGATCCGACCGGTATAACGACCAGTTCATTGATTTTATGTTTTGCGCACATGTATATCGTCATCAGCTAGCTGCCTGGACAGCTGAGCAGCGCTGCACACAGTTGCGCAACAGTTGAAAAGGTACTTTTTTTCTGCTTTTTCAACTGCAGCTGTGTCGCGCAAAGCAACTGCAGTTGAAAAGGCAGGAAATAAAGAGCCCGGGCATGTGGGTGGGCCAAAAGCGCAACAGACATAGAACCGGCTCTATGGATGCTCTCTGTTTGCTGCTCTTCAGAGCAACCGGTTCTACAGAGGTGGACAAAATTGGTAGAATCCCACCCCTGCACTCTCACTGCCCAGTCTACCTCACAGTGTTGTTGTAGGAAAAGGCAGGATATAGCCAATCTTAATAAACAAATAAATAAATTCTAAATAAATGCACCACCTAACACCCACAAAAGAGGCCAGAGATATGTGGTTTTGTAGATATTCAATTGCATAGAATTTACAGATCCAAGCAGTTTACAGTTCTTTCCAGTTTACAGCAATTTACAGTTCCTCCCAGTCTTGGTAGGAAAAGAAGTTTGGATCAGCAACACTCCCACCCACCATTCTAGGCTTCTGGGCAGCATTGGCCAAACAGGGCACTCCCAATTTTGAGGGAAAAATTCTCAAGCTCTAGTTTTTCCTCTGCAATTCAGTTCTGCTAGTCATCAACATTAGATACAGTGCTTCTGAATGTGGAGGCTCCATTTAGCAATGCAGAATAGATGCTTGGGGGGGGGGAATCATACAAAGGATGGGGGGAAGTGTCTCCCTGTTTTGGGCAGAATTGACTGCCTAGAACCGTGATGGCAAACCTGTGACACGCAGAGCCATTTGTGCGGGCACGCAAGCCAAACTTACCTGCGCTGTGCACACACGTGCCTCCCAGCTGATTTTCAGCCCGTTAGGGGCCTTTTTGCCCTCCTGGAGGCTCGAGGGAAGCCCCTGCAGCCTTGGAAGGCCAAAAAACAGGCCTTCCAGAAATACTGGAAGTGCTGAAACGAGCCTCCTGAGGCTGCCCTCGAGCCTCTGGGAGGGCGAAAATGGCCCCAAATGGGCCAAAAATTAGCTGGGAAGCGTGCACATGTGCAGTGCAGGTAAGGGGGGGTTGTTGCACGTGCATGTGCAGAGGGGCAGGGCATATTGCATTGCGGGTACTGGCATATGCACGCTTTTGACACACCACAACAAAAAAGTTCACCATCACTGACCTAGAATTTTTGCCAGCATTGGCCCCTCAACTGGTGGTGGTGATGGGAAACCACCACCTCTGCCCAGCACATTTTCTTCATCTCCACTCCTTTCAGTACTGGCACTGTCTTTTCTTCCCAATGAGACTTGCAGAGATTCACACAACACCAAGAGCCTACACCATAGGCAACCCAGAAACCTCTCCCCCCCCCCAATTTCACATTTGCACCACCCCTTCCCAACCCTTCCCTTCCTTCCTCTGGCACATACACTGTGCCCCCAAAGGCCACCTCTCCATGGCACAGAGTAAAACATAAGTAAAGCAGTTTTCCACTGCTTTCCTTCTCCCAGAGAAACTAGTTTTCTAGTTCTCTGAGAAAACAAAAGCAGAAGTAAACTGGTGGTTTACTGCTGGGTGGGCAATGAGTGGCAAGTGGCAGAGGCTGGTAAGGATTGTGGAGGGGCTGGGGGAGCCTTAACACCAGCTGGATCATCGGCATTAGAGCTGCTTGCAAGGTTGGGGCCATTACCATAGAAACACTCCAGACTTCCCCCTCTCATAGAAGCACAACCTGAAATTCCCAGACTTTGGGCATGTGCAGAGCGCTTCCAGGCTTAAGGCACAGCTGAAATAGAAGAGTTCATCTGGGAATATGCCGAGTACTCCCAGCCTTCAGGCAAAGCATGCAGAGAAGACTGTCTCTGGATATATGCAAAGCACTCCTGGACTTTGGGCAAATTGGGAAGAAAACAGTGCATCTGGGCACTCCTGGGCTGTAGGAAAAGCAAGAACAGGAGAGTGCCTTTGGGCATATTCCCAGAGGCATTCTTCTCATCATGCTTTTGCTGAAGCCTGGAAGCGCTCTGAGTATGTCCAGAGTCACTCTTCTCCTCCCCCTTTGCACATAGTCTGAGAGCATTCTGAACAAACCCACAGGCAATCTTCTGTTCCTGCTTTGCCTAAAGCCTGGGAATGCTCTTTAAATGCCCAGAAGCACTTTTCCTGCTTTGCAGGAAATATGCTCTGCGTCTCCTTAGACGGATTCTATGTTGTCTGGGTTTATGTATCTCCAGAGGCATTCTTCTCTTCCTGCGTTGTTGAAAGCCTGAGAGCAGTCTGCATATGCCTAAAGGCATTTTTCCCTTCCTACTTTCCTGAAAATTTGGGAACGCTTTGGTTGGCCAATGGAGTCCAGAAACCTGGGATGGTAGATGGAGGTGGTTTGCTGATCCCAGCCTTTCTTCTCAAGCCTGGAATGGGATCCTGAGAACTGTAACTTCTGTACAATTGAAGGTCCACATAACCATGTACCTTTGACTTCTTTTATTTTTTTTAATAGACTTTATTGAATTTTTATTACATAAAAAACATAAGAAATATATCACTCGATAACAGCTATTTGTAGTGCTTATCATATGATAATAATTTGTACATTATTTATAGGTATTAATTTATGCATAATTACATTCTTATTCTATCTCTTACTTATGTTTAATAATTACCTATCCTTAATCTATCTCTGATCTATACCAGTGGTAGTCAACCTGGTCCCTACCGCCCACAAGTGGGTGTTCCAGTTTTCAGGGTGGGCGGTAGGGGTTNGTGGGCGGTAGGGGTTTTGTCCCCTACTTTATAAATCACCATTACTGTGGAACCGGTGGGCAGTTAGAGAAAATTGTACTCCAAACAGAGATACAAAAGTGGATGGTCGGTATAAAAAGGTTGACTACCCCTGAGCTATACCATTGTTCCCACACCTTATAAAATATTGAAGCTTCTTTATCTTTTAAGTTCAGCGTTAATTTATCCATTTTAGCACAGTTCCAACATTAGGCAAAGGTAATCCTGGCAGCAGTCAATATGTGTAATAATAAGTATTTTGTGCTCTTTACGTATTTTTTTTGAAGATCCCCAACCGGAAGAGTTCTGGTTCTTGGTCTAATTATTCATTGGTGATTTCCTATGGACAATTTTTGATTTTAAGCCAATATTTTCGAGCCTCTGGGCAAGACCACCACATATGATAATATGTTCCCTCTTTTTTTTACATTTCCAACATATAGGACTCATTTTAGGGTACATTTTCGCTAATCTTGAAGAGGGTAAGTACCACCTATAGAACATTTTATATGTGTTTTATTTGTATGCTGCTGATTTTATAAATTTGTGATTTCTGTTCCATACAGCCTCCCAATCTGATAACTTTATGTTGTGACCAATATTTTGACCCCATGTGATCATGCATCCTTTCACTACTTCTTCTAATTCTACTTACAGGAAATATTTGTAAATTTTGGTAATATTTCTTTTATCTGGGCCTAATAAAATTTTGTCTAATTGTTGTAGTTTCAGGTATATTCCCTTGTTCTTGGAGCTCTTGTATTGTTTTTAAATTTCCGTGAATATCCAATAAGTCTTTATACTTTAATATTGTGTTCAGGTCTAAATTATTTGGGTGGATCGTCGCTTCCATGATGGATAGCCAGGTTGCGATTTTTATATAATGTTTCTTTTTAACTTTGATCCAGTTGTTTATCAACGAATCTCTAATCAGATGTCTGTGGAAATATTTTTGTTGATGGGTTCTGTAACCCAAAGAAAGGCATGCCATCCTCTCTGAAGGTCATGACCTTCTATAGCAAATATTCTTTAAGTTAATCCAATCCAAGCTTATTATAGTTATTCTCCTTTATCACCTTACAGTGTCCTGTCAGCCATTTTCCCAAATATTTAATTTTTTTGTTGTTTGAAGTCCAAGCACTCTTTCTAATTCTGTTGTTTGTAAATCTGTTAAATTTTTTGCTAAAAGTTTCATTTTCTGTCTATTAATTTTCAATTCTGCCACAGCTCCATATCTTTCTAATTCCTTAATTAATATTTGTCCTTTTTCTGTTGGATCTTCAATAATAAAAAGCTATATCGTCTGCAAATGCTTGCAATTTATATTCTTTGTTTCTAGTTTTCAATCCTTTTATTTCGGAATTTTGCCTCACTCATTCTAATAGTACTTCTAATGATAATATGAAGAGCAGTACCTCTGGCTTCTTTTGTGGGTGATAGGTGGTGGTAGGATTTTAAAATTTATTTATTAAAATGGGTTCTTTCTTGCCCTTTCCTACAACAATACTGAGAGGTAAACTGGGCTGCGAGAGTGCCCATGTCCCCAGTCTTAATGCACCATATTGCCTTTAGAGAACACTGTGAACAAGCAGCCGCAGAGTACTTAGATGGGAGACCACCAGCCGATCGCAAAATTGTACACTTGACAGGGAAGTGAGGTAGATCAGGCTATGAGAGTGTTCTCAGTCTCAATCCACCATATTGCTTTCATAGGGCACTGTTAAGAAACACCTCCAAATAGAGTAGTCGGATAGGAGACTTCCAGGCTATCCCAGAATTGTAGGCTTGACAAGGAAGTCTTCTTGAGCCCTTGGCAGAGTAACATCTATTATTTGCTATTTCCCAACAGCAGTCAGGGCCTCAACCTTGAGATTTCCCATCTGTAAAATGGGTTGATACTACTACAATGTAGGACATTTCTTTTTCATGAAAGTGAGAATTCCAGTAGGATTGCCCTTGTCACAGGATGGGAAGAGGGACGCCGCATAGTGCTCCTGCCCCTTTCCCAGGCTTGGTGGTTCATGAGAATGCCACCTGGGTATTCATCTAGATTGTAATAATGTGTATGGAATTGCTCCATGCAAATGGCATGTTACTGAGACTGAAAGGAGAATGTACTCCTTTAAACAACAACAGTTTTATCTGTTCTGGAAGGAAGATGATGTCTGACTGCCTTAAATTTGGTTTGTTTTTTCTCTCCCAATGTGACTTTGTGACTCCCAATAAATGACTTTTCGTTAATTAGCATAAATTATATGTATTAAATCTAATGAAAGTAACTGTAAAACAGTGAACATTAACATATATTAACACCGTATAGCATGAGAAAAATTAATTACACCCCTGTAAAGCTATCTTTTTTAATATGCCTAGACATAACAATAGTTAATCTTCATTCAAGCAACATATAAAGGTGATCTAAATAACAAAATTATAAAAAAGGACTTTTCAGACATTTATGCAACAAAAAAACTAACAGATATCCCATTTTCTGTGTGGAGAAAGTAATTCCAACCTGGTTTGAATATCTGCTATGAGCTCCTTTGGCTGCATGCCCCTCCAGTGCCTCCACAATCCCTGTCAGTCACACGCATGTAATCCTTGCCACCTCCCTAGTGCCTCTGAGATATCTGCCAGCCATACTCCACTCTTCCCAATGCCCCCAATCCCTGCCAGCCACATGCATGCAATACCGGCCACCCTCCCCTACACCTACAGGATACCTGCCAGCCATCTGCCATACCCCCAGTGCCTCTGCAATCCCTGTTGCCCATCACCACCAATAGCACAGCTATTTGTCCCATGGACTGAATCATCGGGGTACAAATGTATGATGGGCTGGGTGTGGAGGGCCAGGGGGGCATTGGCAGTGGAGAATTGCTGGCAGAGAGACAGCAGATAAGGAAAGTCTGTTGGGGGTTGGCTGTGGTGGCTGGCCAGGAGTGAATTAGGCACAGACAAGTGTCAGCGCCTAATCGTCTCAGACCCCACTGAGAATTTCCTTCTTCTGGCCAGATGTACCTTCTTAGGGTACAGGATCCAAATCTTTAAAAGTTTGGAGGACATGGAAAGAAACCAAACCGTTATTTGAAACCCAAGGCACAACCTAAAATTAAATGTGTGTTTCTGAATATTCATCATGTTAGTGTTTCAATGTATTATAAAATTACAGCCGATAACCAGGCCCAAATCATGCACATATTATGGTAGGTATTGTGAGAGGCTTTATTTTGTTCAGTCAGGAGAAATATACTCTGAATCATATCTCTGGTGGGGGTCCTGGAAGAGAGCCTTTTCTGCTGTGACATTTCTCTGTAATATCATCCCTCTGGAACTTAGATTGGCCCTTCTCCATTAGCTTTCTATAAAGGCTTGAAGATTTGGTTCTGTGCTTGAGATGTCAAGAACCTAGAAAAGCCCATTTCTTGGTTTTGTTGAGTTGTTGAATGTGTTTTTGTAATTTTTCTGAGCTGCTATGTGTTTTTTATATTTTGTTCTATTTGTATATGCACTTATGATTTTTAATATTGTCCAGAATCATATACTTGAGTTAGGCAAGCCATATAAATCTAATGAATAAATATACAAAGGATCATACCTGTTAAGTAGACCATCAGAATGATAATCAGCCCAGTCCATCCCTGAAGTTTGTCCATTGAGCAAGCTGTTTCCTTGAATTTGAAAAATGACAGCCATTTAAAACTAAATATTACAAATTATATTTTAGTGACCACTTGAACTGATACATTTTTTTAAAAAAAGCAATGATCCGTCCAACATTCTGAACAAGAAAGTGGTGCATGTAAACAGAAAAACAGTAAGCTTTAAAATATTCACAGAACTCACAATGGTATGAGAAACAGTGTCTCCACTAAATGATGAAGCAGAAACGATGTTAATCAACTAAAATTAACAACCTTCCTCAACACACAAATAAGTTACCCAGACCTAACCCACATATCAAAGGATAAGGTCTGCAAACATAGAGTTAATTAAGTTAGGTCTCCCGGCAGAACTGCATGTGCACAAGAATACATATTTATACACACACACATACACACACACACACACACACACACATGTCAAATGTCACCCTGGAATTAGCATGCAGACACTTTCACATCCCAGACAAGCTTCCCTTATGAAAATCTGTTGCTGTACCCCATTTCTCTGCAGCCTGCCCCTAACGACAAACTGTTTTGCTTTTAGGAAATTTTTCTTTCTTTCCTCACAGCTGTCTGTATCATTTTTATTTATTCTTGTACAGCCCTTCCTCAAGTTGGAACCCCAAATTATTCTTCTACAAGTTGCATGCCTGGTCCTCTGCAAGATCAGTCCAAATGCCACTGAGGTTCAATTCCCCCCGTGGCCCTCACAAAAGAAAAATATAAATTGGACAGAAATTCATTCACATTCTCACATGATAAAGAACAGTCTGTTCAGGAGAATCAACCTATAATATCTTTGATATCAAGAAACTTTGATATCGAGAAACTAGAGAATCTGAGTTTTTCCAGAGGTTACATATGTTTAGCCTAGCTGAAAATTAGCATTATACAAGTTACTATAAAAATGACACTTTTTATTGTTAAAAAATAGATTGTTATTCAAGATCTGAGTTTTTTAAAGTCTTAAATTCCCAAAAAATATTTTCAAAGATTGCCATAACAGTACAAGAAGCTGACAACATAATTTATTATATCTGTTTGTCAAGTCTCATTAGCAATATCAGAAATATTGGTCACCTAAATGTTGTTTAGGGTTGTAATTGTAAGTAACTATTACAGCCTGAAAATGGCATTCATATTATTAGTGTTTTTGACAAACTCTGACAGAGGTGATTAATGAAACACTTAGTATGGAGATTGGAGAATCTTCCAAGATCTGCAAAAACTACTTAGATAACTGTTGGCAACCAATAATTGTGTACAGATAAAACACAACTTGCAGATGAGAAATGAAGTATTCTGGTCCTACTCCATGTCTGTAATCCTATACAGTACTGTTTATAGAATTGCTATTTTATTTGTCCCATTTCCATCATATTAGAAAAATCTAATATTGGGTAGTAAAATAATCCTAGAACAATTACTCAAAATAATTTTGTTTGTTGAATTAGGAGGTGAGTCAACCCTACTGAACGCCTGAAATATTTTCTTTGAACAAAAGTACATAACATTGAAGCACAGGGGTCTCCAACCATGGCAACTTTAAGACTTGAGGACTTCAACTCCCAGAATTCAGAACTCAGCATGATTGCCTGAGGAATTCTAGGAGTTGAAGTCCACAAATCTTACATTTCCCAGTTCTGAGGCCCCTGTAGCATGCAGATGGCTTGCAAAAAAAAATAATAATCAATCTATCAATCAAATGAGACTTCTTGCTTTTTGTAATTTTGATTTTGTAATTTCCATGGCTCAACATATAATTGGTAAGTGAAGATTCCCCGCCTGCCAGGAAATATATTTTGAGGCCCTTAAGTATATCAATACAAAGATTTACCTTTTTTAGCTGACGATCATAGTTTAGAAAAGTTTGACTGCTCTGTAGAAAAAAGAACAGGAAGTTTGAAATCTTTTCTGTACAAATAGCTGCTCCAAAAGATACACAATCAGATATTCTGAACATTTCTCAGTCCCTCTCCATAGTTTAACAGGAAGTTCATAATAAAATATTTTAATTTCTGGTTCCTGATTGTGTCCTGTATGATTGCTGCAGTCACTTTTTATCTCATTAGATAAGGCCTGGAGGTACAACCAATGTGTGTCACTTGGTTTTTAATAATTAACAAGTATTGCAAAAGCATGAGGTAAAATGCAGCAATGAAAATATTTAAAGAAAATCTCTTAAGCAGTTAAAGCAACAGAGACACCTGCTGTCAAAAGTATGGAATATTCTTCTCCTTTTAGTAAGTAGAAAACGGAAACAAATAGTCTGGCACTTTCTCGATTGGCATAAATTGTAGAGCATTTCTTTGATAGTATTTCTACATGAAAACATGCACCTACTGTTGAATTGTTTTCTACTATAGAGAATAGAAGAATTGTTGGAAGGAACAAAAATTAATTTTAAAAATTAATTTTAGTGAAAACTAAACTAGCTTTCATTAGTTTTGCTTTCCACAATTTGAGAACCCTTCTATGTTATGTAAGCAACAATATAATATAGGTCTAAAATTATAGACCTATAATATTTGTGCATCCAGGATCTGAGTTTCTAAAATCCAGATTCCACCAGGTGACAAGTAAAGTAAAGTAAACGTTTCATTTTTCAATATTCTTTTTTGCATCTGGTGGCTCCTGTTCCGTCCGGAAAAGACGCGCGGTAGACCGGGTTCCAACAAATAACTCTTTATTAGTTAACAGCAAACAGAAACGGAACATTGGCTCAAGCCGCGGCAGCCCTTAATATAGAGGCTTGCCTGCCGGCTTGTAACCAATGACATTTATTTAACTTTGTCGCCTTTGAGCGGCTCCTTGGATTGCTTCCTAATGAACCAATCATGTACTGGCCTTTCTGGCCAATCAGAAGAGACTACTTGGAACCTTCCAAGTTATACAGAACACCCCTCCCCCTTTAG
>BHFT01080761.1:0-16890 GCA_004320025.1 Laticauda laticaudata
ACCAACGGATGGCAAGTGTTTCTCTCCATTTTACATCCTCTTTCCATCCGTTGGTGCAGTGTGACATGGGCTTAACCTCCTGCCTCTTGAAAAATTGCTTCTCCTGGAGACATTCAGAGAAAGGATGCCTCCAATTTCTCAGCCCAGAAATTTGACAAATTTTCACTAGCCATCTGCACAAAGCCTTGGATACCTCCATAATGTTATGGTTTTCCACTTAGAAGCACTGATTTAACAATGATTTGAAGTTAGGACAGCACTCAAAAAAACCTGACTCACAACCCATTCTCAAGGTTACAAATACAAGCCAGTGGCCAAGTACCAAAATCATAGTTATCATGATTTGGTCCCATGATCCAAACAATCATGATTTGGGTATTTGGCCGCTGACTTGCATTTACAACAGTTGCATGCGGTGGCATGATCACAATTTGCAACTTTCCCAGCCAGCTTTAGACAAAGAAAAACAGCGAGGAAAGCTGGATTTGCTTAACAGCAAATGATTCATTTAATGACCATGTGATTCACTTAATAACCTTGATATAATAATCATAAAATTGGGTCTGACAGCTTGATGTGTCACTTAGTGGCTGCATCACTTAATGACTAAAATTCAGATTGTAAGTTGAGGAGTACCTGTACTGGGTCATTACCAATCTTCCTAAAAACTAATGTTTTTTAGAAAATTTAGACCAAACTTTTTATACCAAACTAAAATCTAAAATAATAGTAATAGGTATGTTGGGTACAATCCCAAAACAATTGAGCAACACTTGAACATCATTGGAATTGACAAAATCACCACCCGTCAATTGCAAAAGGCAGCTTTACTCAGAACAACTTACATCCTCTGACGATATCTTTAACAATATCAAATATCTACATCTGACTATCCCAGGCCCTTGGGAAGGACTCAGTAGGTGGATAAAAGACCAAATCCCATCCAAACATCTGGTGGACTTTGCAACACACCATAATTAACACAGATAGAAACCAGCAACCATAAGAAAGAGAAAGCTTTCATCCAATGAAAATCTAAAACCCAACAAATCACTTTTGAAAACAGGTGGCAATCCAGGATAAATGGAACTGCCAAAGTGGGAGGTATAGGTAGTCCTTGAATTATGATGGCAATTTATGTTGTTGAGCGGGACAGTTGTTAAGTGAGTCTTGCCCCATTTTACAACCTTTCTTGCCATGGTTGTTAGGTAAAATCACTGCAGTTGTTAAGTTTGTAACCTGGTTTTTAAGTGAATCTGGCTTTCCCCATTGACTTTGTTTATCAGAAGGTCGCAAAAGGGAATCACATGAGCCCCCCGGGGCACAGCAATGGTCATAAGTATGAACCAGTTGCTGAGCATCTGAATTTTGATCACATGAGCATGGAGATGCAACAAAAGTTGCAAGTATGAAAAATGGCCATAAGTCACTTTCTCAATGCCGTTGTAACTTCGAATGGTCATTAAGTGAACGATTGTAATTCCAGGACTACCTGAATGCAGAATTTGAGCAGAGTCAACAACTTATGGTTTGGAGGTATCAATAGACCAGAGGTGGTATTTTGCAGGTTCTGACCAGTTCTGGAGAACCAGTAGTGGACATTTTGAGTAATTCACAGAACCAGCATATATCATCTCTGACTGGAGATTTTACAGTATCCTTCCCCTGCCAAGCCCACCTAGCCACACCCACAGAACCAGTAGTAAAAAAATAATAATAATGAATCCCACCACTGCAATAGACCCTCTCTTACCTCCTCTTCTCGGGCATCTTGATTTCAGGACCTCAAAAAAAGTCTTTTAAAGAGCAATACTAAATGAGAAGGTGACCTGCTATGCAAATTAAGATGCAGCCTCTGGCATTATCTTCATTCTGAGAACACTCGGCTGTCTGGTTTTTTTGTTTTTTAAAAAAACACAGTTTAAGATTTGACAATTTTGAGCAAAGGAATTTTGGATACTTTGGATACTTTGGATTAAAATGCTCCTCTCTTCTGAACTCAGTTTCCATCTCCCAGGAGAAATTTCATTTTTAATGTACAGCAATGACTGCAGTTGGAATCCAGGTGCATCTCCCTGAGCTTGAGAAATCCTGATCTAAATCAAGTTAGGAAATATTTAGCATTGTTGATCAATGTTGCCCTCTTGTGGGCAACGGTCTGTATGGATTTTTATTTTTTTTTTAATTAAAGCTTATTACATTTATTATAACAACAATTAAACTTTATTACAAGGAATAAATAGGAACAAATAGGAACAAAAGCTGAGAAAGGTAAAAAGAAAGAAGTGCAGAAAGGAAGGAAAAAGTAAAAAAAGGAGCCACTTCTAATTTTTTTTCAGTGCAATAGAATATAAAAAAGCCACAACTTCAGTCTTTAGCTTTATATGTTTGTGTTTCAAGCCATTTCTACAGCAACAAAGCCATTCTAGTAATCAAAACCTAAAATCAAATTTTCATTTTTTTTCCAGTTTCAAGTATACAGAGTCCAGAAGTAGTTTCCAAGTGGAAATAAAATGGATAAATGAAAAAATTCTTCTCTTTGAGGGGTGAAGGTGATACAGTTACAGATAACAGATACAGATAATCAGAATTGGAAGGGACCTTATAGGTCATCTAGTCCAACCCCCACACTCAAGCGGGAGACCCTACACCATTTCTGACAAATGACAGTCCAGTCTCTTCTTGAAAGCTTCAGTGATGAAGCTCCCACAACTTCCGAAGGCAACTTCTATGCCATTGGTTGATTGTTCTCACTGTCAGAAAATTTCTCCTTATTTCTAGGTTGAATCTCTCCTTGTTCACTTTCCATCCATTATTCCTTGTCTGGCCTTCAGGTGCCTTGGAAAATAGCTTGACCCTTTGCTCTCTGTGGAAGCCCCTCAAATATTGGAAGACTACTATCCTGTCTCCCCTGGTCCTTCTCTTCACGAGACCAGCCATGCCCAATTCCTGTAAATGTTCTTCATATGTTTTAGTCTCCAGTCCCCTCATCATCCTGGTTGCTCTTCTCTGCAATTTATCTAGAGTCTTAACATCTTCTTTATAATGTGCCAAACAAAACTGAATGCAGTACTCTTAAGTGTGGTCTTATGAAGTGGTATTAGTACCTTTCTTGATCTCAATTGTATTCCTCTGTTAGTGCAATTTACGGTAGACAGAGATGATGATAGTGAAGGAGATACAGTTGGCAGAGATGATAAAATTCACTGTTCTAATTAAAGAGGAGAATCGTAAAGAAGAAACATTTGTGGCTTCAGGGTTCATATGAGGGGTCCTTGGTGCTCTCTGAGCTTGCTTGGTTTTTTTGCAAACATTTACAACTAGGTAACATCTTCAGTGCTAGAGAATTCCTAACTAATACTGACGATGTTGCCTAGTTTGGGTAATGAAACATCTGCAAGAAAACTGCTGAGCTCAGAGAGCACCAAGGACCCCTCATGTCAACCCTGAGCTACAAATATTCTCCTTTATGATTCTTCACTTCAATTAGAACAGTGAATTTTACCATCTCTGCCAACTGTATCACCTTCATTGTTCATTCCATTGTGCAAATTACGAGGCCTTTCCATCTTTGTCCCTTTCATCATATTCAGTAGCGTAGAAAGTTAGCATCTACCCCTCTCCTAGAAGAATGAAATATTATGAAAAATATTAAAAAGGCAATTTCCCTGGATGAGAAATTAAAAAAAATGCTCTTGGAAAGCAGGCCCCACCTTCCTTTATAGCCCCCAGCAGATGTCAGCACTTAAGAGATAAAGAGACAGATAGCTCTGTTCATAGGCAAAGCAAATATTGCAGGCAGAAATCCATTCAAAATACAATATTTTGAAATTCCCTGCAGCAAAGTCCGAACAAAGGCAGAGTGATAGGATTAGCTTTACTCAAGATCCAAATCTGGGCAAAGTCATTATTAAGCCATAATAGGCATTGCCCAACACCCTTTCAGAACACAAGCCTTTTCATTACATCATCTCAGCAGTCCAAACAACCAAACCTGGGAGCTCAGACAACCTATAGAGCCAGCTATGACCCCTACACAACCTCTACAATAGGCAATGGAATACATGTTCCTGCACAGGAACAGGAAGTTCAAGTGCAAAGCCCAAAGAAGATATAAAAACCACCCACTCTTAACTCCATGTAGTCAGTTGCCCAGAAGCCACAAACCCATGTGGTTCTGCTTCATCATTTAACCATCTTTCCAATCAGCCTCCATTTTTCCAGTTGGAAAAATGGCTTGGAATTATCCTGGCTTGGAACTGAACCAGATGGCTATTTCTTCCCACAGTTGCATATTTTAGTAGCAATGTATATTTTCATCTGGCTAGTCTTAGATCAGCCTTATCCAGATCTGCAGGCACTTGATGGCACTGGGCCAGTCAGTGTGACCAATGCAATTCTGGGAATTGTATTTCAACAGGACTCAAACAATCCGGTGGAGGGAGTTGTTTTAAGCGCCGCTGTCTCTTTTCATATTTTTCCACTATCATTAACCTTGTATTATTACTGCTTTTATTTCCTGCTGTTTGGATCATATGGCAGTATTGCTCTATTGTAAATACATTATTAATGTCATTATTAATTGAATGCATATCATGCTCTTAATAAAGTAAAACTGCAACCATTTACAGATTTGAAAAAATATATAACACAAAATAAAAGATTAAATACTAGAAGGAAAACAGCTTATATAGCAGCCTGCAGGAACTATACCCAGGGAAACCCTGGATAGAAATTAAATTGAATTTTCAGAGCAT
Source organism: Laticauda laticaudata (assembly GCA_004320025.1). NCBI lineage: Eukaryota > Metazoa > Chordata > Lepidosauria > Squamata > Elapidae > Laticauda > Laticauda laticaudata. The sequence continues at coordinate 4,758 of BHFT01080761.1, forward strand.
AGTAAAATAGAAAACCTGAGATTGTCTGGTGCATAGATCCAGGGTTGGGAAAATCAGACGACTAGAGCTGTGATGGTGAACCTATGACACGCGTGCCACAGGTGGCATGCAGAGCCATTTGTGCCGGCACACGAGTTGCAGGCAAACTTACCTCACTGCGCATGTGCATACCTCACAGCTGATTTCTGGCCGGTTTGAGTCCTTTTTTGGCTCCCAAAAGCTTGAAGAAGTCTTCTGCAGGCTTCTGCAGACTTTGCAGGCTGTAAATTAGCCTCGTTTTGTCACTTCCTGTATTTTCAGAAAAACAGGAAGTGACTAAACGGGGTTAGTTTCCTTGATTCTGTTGGTGTCTCACGTTCTCATGCGCACACAGCCCTCCAAACAAAAGAGAAACAATTCTTTCTTTTTCCTCCTCACTACCAATCTAGGTCACCCTGAATGGTGGCACTTGGTGGCCTCACCGAAGCTGGGCCTGAAGTTGAAGTCTGGCGCTCAATTTGAGCCCTAGAGCCTGTGCTGACACTCAAAAAGGCCACTATGAACCAGTTCCAAGAATAGGCAAACTGGTTATTAATTTCAAGGCCAGTTCAGCGAACTGGCGAATCCCACTCCGGCTGGGCCCACCCACCCTGCCCCTCCCAAGAGTCCCCACATGGCCTGTTTTGGATCACAAGTAAATGCAAGGCCCATGGCGAAGCTCAGGGAGGTGAAAAACAGACCTCCTGGAAGTTTTGGAAGGCCAGAAATGAGCCCATTTTTCGCCTCCAGAGAGCTCTGGACCCCGGGAGGCTATTTTCACCCTCCCATAGGCTCCAGGAAAGCCTCTTGAGCTCAGGGAGGGTGAAAAATGGGCCTCTAGGAACCAGAAGACTCCAGAGAGCCTCCAGAGTCCAGGGAGGGCGAAAACGGCTCACATGCGGCCCGTTTTTACTCCCAGGATGGTGCAGGAGGCCAACTAGGCCACACCCACCATGACCACACCTATCCAACAAACGGGCAGAGAACCAGCTGTTAAATTATTTGAAGCCCACCCCTGACCAGTTCTTGGTCTGATTGACCCATGGCCCAGCGTTCCTCAGGATCTGCTGCACACAGCTGATCTTCAGATGGTCTTCTTTGTCTGCCCATAGGCCCCTGAGGCTGCTCCAGATTGCACGAGACCTTCATCCTTGAAGTGGCTTTGGAGAACGTTCTTCCGCAGGCCCCGAAAACCATGTGAAAGCATGGTCCATTCTCACATGAGTTTTGGAGATTCTGGAGGCCCCGTGAAAGTACACGCCCCAATCTGGCATGCCACCCCAAATGTCATGGCGTGTCAACTTTCATGCACGTATGACAACAGCAACAGCACTTAGACTTATATACTTCTCCGTCATAGTGCTTTACAGCATTCTCCGAGCTGTTTCTAAATGTCAGCATATTTCCCTAACAATCTGGGTCCTCATTTTATTGATCTCGGAAGGATAGAAGGCTGAGTGAATTTTGAAGCTGGTCAAGATCAAACTCACGGCTGTGGGCAGAGTTAGCCTGCAATACTGCATTCTAACCACTGCATTACCCAGGACGCATATCATAGCTTCACCATCATTACTTCAAACCCTGGGCCCCCACTTCCACTCTCACTCTCAGCCCTGCCTGTCTTCGGAGCCTGCACCTGCAGGACTTCTTTCAGTGATGGAGCGTGATCAACATTCCAGTGATAAAATTGATTATTCCCAGGCCACCCATCCTGAGCCTTTCTAAAAAGCTGTGTAATTTATGGACTGTGATACCACCTGTATGGTGCAGCTGTCAGGCCCACTTTTCTGATGCAGAAAATGTGATATTCCCGAAAGAGAGATGGGGCACATGATTTAAGTGAAAGTCATGCTCGGTGGAGGCTTGGCTTTTACCTAATTGGAAACATCAAGTCTTCTTTTCTTTTTCTTTTTTCCTGATGAAGCATTGAAACCGATGACCCTCTCCCAGGTTTTGGTAGAAATCTCTCTCTTTCTCTAGTCTCTGTGTCTCTCTCTGTCTTTCTGCCTGCCTGCTTGTCTATCTCTCTCTCCCGATGTCTGTCTTTCTTTCTTTCTTTCTTTCTTTCTTTCTTTCTTTCTTTCTTTCTTTCTTTCNCTCTCTCTCTTTCTCTCTCTCTTTTTATCTCTGTCTCTCTGTCTCTTTCTCACTCTCTTTCTCATTCTCTCTTTCTCACTCTCTCTTTCTCTCTTTCTCACTCTCTCTGTCTCTTTTTCTCTCTGTCTCTTTCTCTCTTTCTCTCTTTCTCGTTCTCTCTTTCTCACTCTCTCTTTCTCTCTTTCTTTCTCTCTCTGTCTCTGTCTCTCTCTTTCTCTTTCTTTCTCTTTTTCTGTCTGTCTGTCTGTCTGTCTCTCTCTCTCTCTCTCTGCAGATTCCATAAAAATAGAAGCAGGCTGTGGGCTCCCCAGGATGCCAATTTCTTGAAACAAATCCAAAGAACTGTCTTTGGTTTTCCTAAAATCATTTTTTTTATGAAATGTGGAGGAAGAAAGCTGATTCTGTGCAGAGGATGAGCTCTGCCAAGCTTCTGTGGGCACAAATGTGTAGCTTTGACCCCCATCATCAATTGTGGGGGCAGATCACAGGAAAAAAAACTTGCCTCCTTCACCTTTGTCTGAGTTTATTGCATTAAGAGCACTGAAAAACGTAGTTCTCTTTCTATATGGGATCAAGCAATTGATCACTGAGAATTTCAACTGGAGCATTTTTCAGAAATCTGGACTGCAATAGCACATAATGCTTAACCTCCTTTTTCCCCCTGTCCCTTCTTATCCAGTAAGTGGACTTCATAGTGAATGATTCAATCATATAATATTTTTGAGAGAAAGGGTTTTCATAAATGTCTTTCCTTTTTTCTCCATTTTTCCCCATTCAAAAAAAAAAAAACGAAAATTTTATTATAAATAAATAAATACTACCCCCAAATAGTCACTGCAGTTCTCAGGTAGAGAACTGAAATATCAGGGCCTTTGTATATGGTCTTTATCAAAGCATCCTGAAATTGAATGTATTGGCTCTGAGTCTTCTGATTCTCTTTTTGGTTGGTTTGCTTGTTTGCAAGCTGGAAGAAGAGGAAATGATTTGCAATAGACCGATACAATATGCTAAAGCATCCCACTGCCAGCTTGCTAAAAATTCAGCAACATCTGTACCCTAAATTCAGCTTATATCAAATTGCTTTGCTTGTTATTATTGTTTACAGCTATTAGTGCGACTGCAAAACTGTAAAACTGCATAATATAAATGTGTTCTCAGGCCCTTGTCTTTCCATCTCAATATTTTGAATATTTAGATAATCCCAGGAAAATATTATCAGTTATTGGCAGTTACTTAAATGGGGAATATTCCTAACATTTGTTCAAAAACTAAGAGGGGAAAAAAATCTGGCATACTCAATGTTCCCTTACTTTTCTTTTCAATAACTTTTCTAATCTGGTTTACACTGGCATTTATAAGGGGTGTAGTTCCAGCATGTCAGAATGGAATGGAATGGAATAAAATGGAATAGAATAGAATAACAGAGTTGGAACAGAACTTTGAGGTCTTCTAGTCCAACCCCCTGCTCAGGCAAGAAACCCTATACCATTTCAGACAAATGGTTATCCAATCTCTTCTTAAAAACTTCCAGTGTTGGAGTTCCAGTTTGGATTATATCCTTTTCATCCAATTATTCATGCACACTATAAAGACCACATCTAGAATACTGCATTCAGTTTTGGTCACCACACTATAAAAACGATGTTGAGACTCTAGAAAGAGTGCAGAGAAGAGCAACCAGGATGATTAGGGGGCTGGAGGCTGAAACATATGATGAACCGTTACAGGAACTGGGCATGGCTAGTCTAGTGAAGAGAAGGACCTGGAGAGACATGATAGCATCTTCCAATATTTGAGGGGCTGCCACAGAGAGGAATGGGGGTTCAAGCTATTTCCCAAAGCACCTGAAGGCCAGACAAGGAATAATGGATGGAAACTGAACAAGGAGAGATTCAACCTGGAAATAAGGAGAAATTTCTGACAGGGAGAACAATCAACCGAAGTTACTTTTGGAAAGTTGTGGGAGCTTCATCACTGGAGGCTTTCAAGAACAGATTGGACTGCCATTTGTCAAAAATGATGAAGGGTCTCCTGCTTGGGGGGGGGGGTTGGACTAGATGACTTACAAAGTCCCTTCCAACTCTTGTTAATCTATAATCTGTATCTGTAATCTGTATCCTCTTGTGGGAATGTAATGATGCCAGGCTGATTCCTCTCTTGACTCCATCTCCAGGCTCCACCTCTTTCCTACAAAACCCTCCTAAAAACACAATCTGAAGCAAACATCTTGCCTAAATCTGTGAAATTAGAAAAACCATTTGCTGATCACGAATATCATGTATTTGACAAGGAGAGAAAATGTATCTAATGGAACCTTATTATTATTATATTATTCCTGCACCTTACAACCGTAATTAGGATACAAATTTCAGTCACTAAGGGATGCAGTCACTATAAACATTACATTATTATTATAGTCCAAAAGTTTTTTTTTCTTTTAAAATTATTTGATTCTTTAGAACTCTGCAAATCAATGCAAGATTTTTTTTGTCCTACTCCCCCAGCCTTTCCACTATAACCCAGCCTTGCCATAAATTTAACAGTGCTTCCCTTGAGATCCTTCAAACCCAAATCAAACCCCTCTTTGTATAACAATATATGGGCTCTATGCATGTGTGCACTGCATAATATCCCCTAAATAAAAGCGGCCAGGGCAGGTACATTACACAACTCAATTTACAGTACAGCCTGTTTCAAATGAAGCCAAGATATCTCACCCAGCTGTGAGACATCTGCAAATGATTTCCCCAGCACTGAAGTTCATGCAGATTAAGTGTTACCTGTATATTCTATGTCCTTCACAGCCCATCAATGTGAGGCAAGGAGAAATGAGGACTGAATGGGCCATTTAAATATCTCAACCAGGGTTGGGCTGCTGGGGATTCAGGAGAGCCCCCAGCTAAGATTCAACACAATTCAGAGAACCCCCAAATCCCACTCCTGGCTGCCCCCCCCACTACTCCCTTCCCCCCCCCAGGAGTCCCCATATGGCCAGTTTTGGATGCAGGTATGTGCAGGGCGTGAGCAGAGGCTCAGGGAGGGCGAAAACCAGGCCTCCGGGGAATTTGGGAAGGCCAGAAACAGGCCCGTTTCCACCTTCCAGAGAGTCTCCAGAGCCCAGGAAGGCCGTTTTCGCCCTCCCGGAGTCTCGAGGAAAGCCTTTGGAGCCTGGGGAGGGCGAAAACACGCCCCACCCATTGTGGTGCAGAAGGCCAACTAGGCCACGCCTACCATGCCCATGCCCACCCAGCAACCGGGCAGAGAATCCTTTGCTACAATTTTTGAAGTCCAGCCCGATCTAAAGGCAGATATTTAACTGGGCCCATCCTTTCTGCAGCAAAATATGGTTATTCTCTCTTGCGGTAACATCAGGAAATGAATAGACCATAGAATCATAGCACTGAAAGGGACCTCAGTGGTCTTCTAGTCCAGCCCCCTGCTCAAGGCAGGAATTACATATCAGCCCACTGTCAAATGGATGTCCTGTCTATTCTTGGAAACCTCCAATTATGGATCACCCAGGATTCCAAGAGGCAAGCTATTCCACTGATTAATTGCTCTGTTAGATTGCTCATTTTTCCCCCTAGGTTGCATCTCTCTTTGACAAGCTTCCACCCACTATTTCTGCAATAATGTATATTGGCTTGGAAGTTTGAATATTTATGTATGTTAAAGAAAAATGCATAAATATAAATATTTCAAAAAAGAAAGAAGTTTAAAATCAAGCACGGCCAGCAAATATTCTTGAAAGTAGATGATTATCATGATGGTATTTTGAAACCAGGATTTCAATGTACTTGGAAGAAGACTGTCCTAATCTGGTAAAAATTACCTAAATGTTTTTTGGTTTTTTTCTAAAATGTTTACCTAATGAAAAATCATTATTTTCTCAACCACCAGATGTCAGCTTTCGGCATGGGAAAACAAAGAATGCTAGTTGTTATGTAATAATTACAAGTGGTATTATTATACATAATTATTATGTAATAATGACTAGTGGATACAACCTTGATCTGCCAAATAATCTGGAAGAATATTCTTGAATTACAATCTCAAATCCAATTAGGTGCTATACTCTTATGTCCTAACTGATATCAAGCATCTCTTCTATAAATATGAAACAATATGAATTTTTGGAAATTATTGAATAATAAAGATATAGTATTAATTGTATTTTGCAAGTCTATATGCATGTGGAAAAGTAAGAGAGACAGAGAGAGACAGAAAGATAGGAATGATAGAAGAATAAATTCGGAGCAAAATGAGTTTGGCACTTTAAACATGAGAATGATAGGTGTATTCTGAATGCTGCCTGTCACTTAAACTATTAAAAAAAAGAAAGAAAGAAAATATTTTTTTGGGGGAAGGAGAGAATAAATATTAAACTGGCTTCAGAAGTCGCTTTTTCTTTCTTTTTTTCTGGCTGGGGAATTGTGGGAGTTGAAGTCCAGGTGTCTTAAAATTGCCAAGTGAGGAGACCCGTGCTTTAAAGTTGTTTATGTTATTTTCCATGGAATCACTTCATCGATCTGAGGAGTCTTAAAACTGAAAAATGAAATTTTTCAGGGGTTTCCATTTTTCCTAATAGAGGAGCACTTCAAATATCAAAAGAAGGTATTTTATTCCAAGCCCTGAAACTTGATATGGCAATTTTGAGTTCAGAAGGTTTTGAGAACAGTAACCGATCCAGTATTTCGAGGAATTTCATGCCGGGGTTTCATATCCCTTTCATAGGCGCCCAGGTGCCCATAAAGTAAAATTGGTCCAGGATACATCTGTCAGGAAACACACAAAAAAAACTAATAGTGTGCCACTGAGAATGTATTGATTCCATTTTCCCCCTCACCACTGATGAGTTTCTTCTTGGCATTGGTTCCAAAGATGTCTCCAGCGGAATTCTGAATCACCTTCATTTATCACACCTCGACAAGGGCTTAAAATGAATGCTTAATTTCACCTGCAGGATTGTCAGGCTTCCCTTGGCCGAACCAGCAGAAGGACCGGAAATGCACACCTTGATTCAGCTATAAAGATCGCTGATAAGGAAGTCTGTTGAAAGAAATCGCAAAGCTGTTCAGAAAGAATTCTAGTGATGTGGTAGGGGAAGGATACTGTAAAATCTCCATTCCTTCCCCACCCCACTAACCTGCTTTCCAGCTCTGTTCTCCTGTGCAGGGCAACAAAAGAANCACTAACCTGCTTTCCAGCTCTGTTCTCCTGTGCAGGGCAACCAAAGAAGACCCAGCCAATCAGCTGGGACTCGGGAGGTAGAGAACGGATGGGGGTGGAGCCAGTCAGAGGTGGTATTTTCCGGTTCTCCGAACTACTCAATTTTTCCGCTACTGGTTCTCCAGAACTGGTCAGAACCTGCTGAATACCACTTTTGCCCTTATACAGTTTCAGAGAAATGGTTGTTCAGTCTCTTCTTAAAAACCTCCAGTGCTGGTGCACCCACAACTTGTGAAGGCAAGTCATTACACTGATCAATTGTTCTTACTATCAGGAAATTTCTCTTTAGTTCTCGGTTGCTTCTCTCCTTGATTAATTTCCACCCATTGCTTCTTGTCCTGCCCTCAAGGGCTTTGGAGAATAGCTTGACTCCCTCTTCTTTGTGGCAACCCCTCAGATATTGGAAGACTGCTATCATGTCGCCCCTAGTCCTTCTTTTCATTAAACGAGACATACCCAGTTCCAGCAACCGTTCTTCATATGTTCTAGTTTCCAGTCTCCTTAATCCTATTTGTTGCTCTTCTCTGCATCTTTCTAGAGTCTCAATATCCTTTTATACCATGGCAATTCAATTCAAATTGGATGCTGTATTCCAAGTGTGGTCTTACCAAGGGCATTATAAAGTGGTATTAGCACCTCACATGACTTTGATTCTGTCTCTCTGTTAATGCAGAGTTGCATTAACGACTATGTTGGCTTTTTTAGCAGCTGCTGCATACAGTCTGCCCATTTTTAAGTGATTATCCACTAGGGCCATGACGGAGAACCTATGGCACATGTCCCGGAATGCACGTGCGTGTTGCCACCCAACAGCTGATTGTTGGACATCTGATGCGCATATGTGGGAGACGTGCATGTATGCGCAGAGGCACATGGTGCACGGGGGCACATGTGCATGCTCAAAGATGCACGGTACATGGAGGGTCGTGTGCACATGCACAGGGGGCATGGGGCGCCCAGCACGCATTGCCTTCTGGGTGCTGGCACGCGACCGAGTGTGCAATTTTTGGCACCGGAGCCAAAAAAGGTTCTCCACCACAGCACTAGGTCTTCAAGATCCTTTGATTTATAGTAAAATCAAGATTTGTCTTGCATGACTCTTTTCCTGTGAGTACAAAGCAACAGACTGGGAGACTCACACATTTGGACAGAAATAATTTTTTCAATGGACTGATCTAGTGTTAGTAACTCAGTTATTAAGTGAATCCAGTTTCCCATTGACTTTGCTTGTCAGAAGGTTGCAAAAAGAGATCACATGATCCCGGGACACTGCAACTGTCATAAATATGAGTCAGTTGACAAGCACCTCAATTTTGATCACATGACTATGGGGAGGCTGCAATGGTCTTAAGTGAGAAAAACAATCTTAAGTCAATTTTTTTCAGTGCTGCTGTGAATTTGAACGATTATTAAATGAACTGTTGCAAGTCAAGGACTACCTGTAATAAAGAATATTGCAAATCTGATTGTGGTGTTTTACTTCCTCCTTCTTATCCTCCAATGAATTAGGAAGCAGGGGTGGACTACTACCGGTTTGCCCTGGTTCGGGTGAACCGGTAGCTAATTTTAATTTTTAACTACTGATTTGGCGAACCGGTTAATCCCACCCCTGGCTGGCCCTACCCACTCCACCCCTCCCAGAAGTCCCCACGTGGCCCATTTGGGATGCCAGGTAAGTAAGTACAGTACAGGTAAGTACAGGGCCAGTAAGTACAGTACAAGTAAGTACAGGTAATTACAGGGCCTGTGCAGAGGCTCGGGGAGGGCAAATAACGGGTCTCCTGGAAGTTCTAGAAGGTGGGAAATCAGCCATTTCCAGCCTCTGGAGGGTCTCCAGATGCTGGGGGAGACTATTTTTGTCCTCCTGGGACAAGGAGGGGAGGGTGAAAACCGTCCCCCCACCATGGTGCAGGAGGCTGACTAGGCCACACCGACCATGGTTGTGCCCACCCAGCAACCAGGCAGAGAACTGGTTGTGGAAATTTTTGAAGCCCACCCCTGTTAGGGAGGTATCTGCCTAAGCTGCTTCCAAATATTATCTCACACTGGACTCACAGTGTTTCATCTCCTTTTGCCTAGGTCATGGTTCCTGCATATTTCTGAGAAGGTCATCTTCCTTGCTCTCTATGAGTTACGAAAAGAATCCCTCCAAAGACGCGAGAGACAATCTAATCCAGGTTACATTCCTAAAAGGTCTTGATACTAATTGTCATGCCCCTGTTGGAATCTGAGTCTAAGGGAGAGGTGGTGGAACAGCTGATAGGGAATGGGATTGTGGCTCCAGTGGCTGTGGAGGAAATTGGGGAAGGTCACAGTCTGGCTGGGCATTCAGAGGAAGGCCCAGGCCCACCCCCTCTTCATCCTATGGCATGCAGGGAGGAATGGATAAGGGAGCAAAGTGAGTTGTGTGGTTTACGGGGGAGGAAAGGGCCCTGATCCCCTTCATTGGCTGTAGCTGGGAAGACTGTTTAAAAGGGCAAACTGTGCATGGTAAAGTTGCTGGAAGCAAAGTGTGAAATTATTCTGGTTTGTCAAGTCTTATCTGAGTTCTGGTGTCACCTCAAGTGTGTATGTTTCGTTATCTTTTGATGTCTTCAATCCCTCATCCTGCCCTGTCTCCTTAATTGCTGCAGTATGATTTGTATTGGTTTTTCTTTATAATTTGCATGTACTTTGAGTTTGGACGGAATTTCTTCCCTTTGAAAACTGTTTTTGGGAGAGTTTTTTTCTCAAGTCGATGATAACTGGACATTGGGAGCCAAGTGGGAGGTATTAAAGGGACTTTACCTATTTTTGTGACTTCATTGCTTTTGTTCCAAGCCCCAGGTCATCACACTAATCAAGCCCTCTACCTAGATGTAGTAGTCAAGCCTTGCAAGCATCCAGAAAAGCTAGAGAGAAGAGGCTCCCTAAAGAGAGCATCTTAGAGTTGCTTCTCTTAGGGAGAGCATAGACATAAACCTTGGAGACAAAAACGTATGAAGAACAATTGCAGGATTTGGGATTAGCTAGTCTAGACAAAAGGACTAAGGGTGACATGATAGCAGCATTCCAATATTTCAGGGGCTGCCACAAAGAGGAGGGGGTCAATTTATTTTCCAAACCACCAGAGGGCAAGACAAAAAATTAATCAAGGAAAGAAGCAACCTGGAATTATGAAGGAACTTCCTAACAGTGGAATAGCTTGCCTTCAAAAGTTGTGGGTGCTTCATCACTGGAGGCTTTTAAGAAGAGACTGGACAATCATTTATCTGAAATGGTTGAGGGTCTCCTGCTTGAGCAGGGGGTTGGACTAAAGACCTTGAAGGTCCCTTCCAGCTCTATTCTGATTGATTAATCAACTAGTGGTAGAACGGCAGAGTATTAATGGTGGAAATAACGGACAATAATAGAAAAATACTCCTGATTGCAATTTATGCTCCGAATGATTAATGATAAACAAGAAGCAGTTTTATAAAAAAACTTACATATGGGAATAATAATTAGCTGGATTATGTCAATATAATTATGATGGGGGATTTTAATGGAATTGTGGGACAACAATTGGACTACATAAAACAACAACAATAAACAACATAGAAAAACTCTCCCTAAATCCTTTTTTAAAAATGATAGATGAATTAACCTCTAAAAGATATTTGGAGAGAAAGCAAATGTTTAAAGCTAAACAATATACTTTTTACTCTAATAGGCATTTATCAGTGGTCCAGCATTAGATATTGATTTGGATCTCACAAGAATTAATAATCCGCTCTATTCAAGAAACAAGTATATTGAAACACAAATAACTTTTGGGCAGACCATAGTCCCATGACAATTAAATGGAAGCGTCCAAAAAAAAAGATCGAGATGGACATTAAATAACACTATTTTAAAGGAGAAAGACTTTATACAATGGAATGGAGAAGGAAATTAGCTTTTTCTTTAAGAAAAACAAAAAAAGAGGATACTTCAATGCAGATGTCTGGCGATACAATAAGGCATATGCTAGAGGTTTGATAATAGTTATTATCAAGAAAAAAGAACATATTATGGAAAAGACAAGCCTCCCAAGACTTGGAAGATGAATATAAAAGACTTGAAAAAGAATTTACAGGAAAATTGCCACAGAAAAAAAGATATTTAAAATTGGAAACTGGATGTAATTAACATAAAACTGGAAATTAATAGCGGAAAGACGAAACTGTGCACAGAAAATACAAAACTTTAAAACAGAATTATTTTTGATAGATGCAAATAAATCAGGTAGTATGGCTAGCAATTATAAATTTTGAGATAAGGGAGAAGGAATCAAAGAGAAATATGAAAACTAATTAGATTGATCAAGGCAAGTTTTATTGTGGTAATAAGGATGAAAAGAAAATTATTCAGATTTTTATCGGCAATTATATATAAACATAGAGAATATTGATGAGGGATAAAATTAAACAGTATTACAGAATGCTAACTTTACCCAAGTATACCTAAAGAGACTGAAGAAATGTTAGAAGCTAAATATAACAATGAAGGATATTTAAACGCAGAGCATTTAAGAGAACCAATTAATGGGACAAGCACCAGGTCCAGCATGGGCTTCCGGCAGAATTCTATAATAAAATTTCAAGAATCATTTGAGCATTCCACTCTAGAAGTTATGAAATGGAAGTTATAGTTAAGAAGATGATACCAAAACAAATGGTCGAGGCTTTATTTACCTTATTCCAAAAGAAGAGCTGACCCGCTGCAATTAAGAATTATTAGACGCTATTTCTTTAATTGAATTGCAGATTATAAAATCTTTCATCTCTCT
>BHFT01080765.1:0-11637 GCA_004320025.1 Laticauda laticaudata
CGTTCCCTCTTGAACGTCTCACACTTGCTTTTTCCCATTCCCATTCTCCAGCTGGCCCGCCAACAATCTCCCAGAGATTCCCACTACAGGGATTTTACACTAGCCCTCCAGCAGTCGCTGGATTCCCAGAGTTTAAGGACAGTATATCCCTTCTTCTATCCCGAAAGGCAACAAATTCACCTGTTATACCCCTGGTCTCCTGGAGACGAAAGGAGTGTGGGCGTCCTCACTTCAGGTGATCAACGACATTCCCAGAGCGTCAGGCCGGCTTCTCTCTCTTGTTTCCAAGGATCGTCTGCTGAGTGCAGTTACCCCAAGATCCAACTGAGACAAGGGAGGGGCCCCTCTACAATGGGAGGCGGTGGCGCCACACCTACCCAGTCCCTTTTCTCCAGTCAAAATTCGGTCGGGCCCCACGTTGGGCGCCAAATTGTGAGGTTAAACTGATGAAAAGACCATCAAAAGATTCGCTGATCCAAGGAAAACAAGGTTTAATTACGCGTCTGCAGAGGCGGGTATTTTTATACCCTAACTGTCTGGCCCCTCGTACGAGGGCTTGGCTCACATTCTTTCTGTTTTCAAATTGACACATATATATTTTGCGAAGGTTTATGCGTTTCCCTATTTAGCAAAAGCAGTTACACAGTTTCTGACACATCAGCACTTTATGACAATTCCCCATTGTTCTAACCTCATTCTGTTTTTTTTTCTCTCTTGTGCACAAACTGGAACACTTCCTTATTTGGCNTTGTGCACAAACTGGAACACTTCCTTATTTGGCAGAGCTACTGTGTTTGAGACACTTCCTTATTTAATTCAATGGGCCATCTAACATGACTTCGGTTCTGCTCACATACACATAAGTTTACCTGCCCTGCAATGTGTTTTCCGTGTTGAATTAGCATTTTAGTTTATATTTTATGTTTTATATTTAGTTTATATTTTATATTTAGTTTATATTTTATATTTTTATATTTATATTTTTGTTTATATGTGTTTGTATGCATAAATAAGCTGCCTTTGATTTTTTTGAAGAAACTACAAAGGGGCACGGAAATTGACTTAAAAATAATAATCCAAATTCACAAATGCTGTACAATTCACGTGTACGCAGGGTTGTAGTCCACAGTCTAGTTATTGGAGTTCAATGAGGTTTTCCTTGCTTTCAAAGGGTGAGTGTTACATTTGGAAAGATGGGAAACAAATTTTCAGCCCTTTTTCCTCTCCATTTATTGCCCTGCTGTCCTTCTGGAAGTCTGCTGGGCTAATGGCTCTTGACCCTGGCTAGTTGTAGAGACCAGGATGTGCTTATTTATTTATTTAATGTACGGCATATCATACATGAACCAGCAATGTATATTAACATTTCATCCAGATAAGTAGAACCCAGTAAAATATAAATGTTAAAAATGTGATGTGCTTCCCTTTGCTTTCCCAGGGTATTTTGCTAACATTAATAGTAGCTGAATTTGTGTCTGATAAGCAACAGAAAACTAGTGCAATATGTATTATGCATCATGTTAACCTACCTTTTCTTTTTTACTATCAATCACCAGAAGGGATAATAGCTGGTTATTTAATTGACCTGGCGTCTTTTCACTCGGAGGGATTTTGAGATGGCCAAGAAGGCAAAATCTGAATAAAAACCATTAAAACTACTGTCAATGAATTCACATTGGAAAGAGGTGGTGAAATACAAAGACTTTGATTCATCAACCTAAAATCAGAAAACAGGCTAAGCACATTTAATAGCATGGGAACGGCACATGATGCTTTTCGTGTGTGATCACAAATATTTTGTTGGTTTTAATATCCAGTTGCGTTCATATTGAAGTAAATGACCCTGCAGCTTATTTGCTTATGGCAAATGCTTTTCTGCTGGTTCAGTCATGTGTCTAGTTGGAATCCAAGCTATTTAGGGCATTAAATGTTTGATTGGGTCCAGAAAATAATAATTTAAGTTACTTTCATGAGCATAACTGTGAGAAATTATTTGTTTCCATTTGGGGACTACAAAGAAAGAATTGAACTGACCCTTATTCTTTCCTTCTTGTCCCTGTCTTAACTCCATGGTTACTTCAGGGGGCTGGAGTGCTGGCTTCAAAAGAGCCGTTCTCTGTTTATATTCTTGGCCCTCTGTCTCCAAGGAGAGAAGCAAAGGAGGAGAAGAGGTGGGTCAGTTCCCTTCAGAGTAAGGATTTTATGTAGAAACACCCATCGACGAGGGATTGAATCGAGGATTGAAAAATGTTGAAATTGGGGAAAATATGCCATGGTGTTGCTGGAGAGTTTAGGAGCAGCACTTCCTAAGCACACTTCGATATGGGCAAAGAGAGGGAGGGATGGGCAGAAAATAATTTTAGGCTGCAGGCATCCATCTGACCACCCAAATGGTTTGTTAATCTTGGGTTAAAAAAAAAAAAAGTGTATGACACTTAACAGTTCTTGGCTGGCATCCAAAAATCTAATTCAGAAGACTTCTTTATTGGAGAGGAGCTTCTGAAACCCAGCCAGCCACCTACCTCATAACAAGTCTTTTTTTTTTTTTTTTAATCTGTCAACTCTCAGGAGCACTTGGTGATATAGTATTGTGGGCAGGCAGAGCTGCATGGCCATCATCTGTTCAAAGACACTGTGAATCCCACTAAATTAGGCTCAAATCTTGGAACAAGTAATCTGCCATCCTGTTAAGAACCCGCAGATGTATAATGGATCCATAAGGAATAGATTTTCTGGGCTTCTTAAAGAACACTGAATAACAGAGTTATGCACAAAACAAATAGAGGGTTATGCCACCCTTGACTAATCAATAGGACTTGCATACATAACAAAAAGGAGCATTTAGGGATTACAGTAGCTGCATCTCCTGTGAGCTCTGGCTGCGTCAGCGCAACCTGGCTTTGAGCCAAGAGATTGTTTTGCTGACAGAGATTCTTTCCAGAGGGGTCCTGTGGCAGCCCCCTACAAAGAGGCCATTATGATGATGCTTGGATGCTGGTCAGCAGGCCATGGAGATTCGGTTTGCGTTACCTCCTTCAGACTGAGAGAATGAAAATGTTTTCCCCTTCTAATAACGCTTCGGAAAACCTAGATTCACCCTGATGGCCATTTCATTCTGAAAACAGCTCTCCCCTCTGTGGGAACTCAGTGGAGTCACTTAATGCTGCATAACAGGACTGGGTTGGTCCTTTTTTGCTTACTCTGAAAAATGTTTGCCCCTCCCCTCTCTTTGCAGCCATATTGAAACCTTTACTAATTTGCGTTCTAGCCTTCAACAGAATCTGTAACAATGTTAACTTTAATAGAGTCCTCAAAACTTTACAATTCTTTCTTTCTGATAAGATGTATTTTGAGAGCACAGAAAGCACTCGAACGTACTACTGAAAGTTAAAGAAAATTAAAAGGATTGCTTACTAAGACTTTTGGTCAAGTCTTCTGAATGGAAGGTACTGATAAAACAATGAGTTATGTGCAACACAAGAATAAAGGGATAGGAGAATGTGTGCTTAAAGCCAGCTTTAAATGAACTGAGCCTGGAAACTAAACTCTTCAAGTAGAATCAAAAGTCACAGAATTCCCTAGCAATAGAATGAGTTGGAATACTGCTGACCCACTGTTTTCGGAGACAGCGTGGAAAAGGGAGATTGTGAAATCCTGAATTTCTTCCTGTCTGCATTGTCAACTTTGGATCTGGTTTGGGATCCTCTGCTCAGCATGCCTGGTCTCTTCCTGTATATTTCTGTACGAGATGTAGAATACGGCCCTTTTTTCCGTCCCTTGTTCAAGTTCACTAGCAGAACCTGCAGATTAAATGCGTGCTCAGCCACTCCAAGAACCCATGGGCGCTTTCCTTCTCCTTGTTTGCATGCAGGTGGAAAGGTGGCCAGAGACTGGATTTGTGAAGAAGCTTCAGAGGAGGGACAATACTTTCTACTATTACGATAAGGAAAGAGAATGTGAAGACAAAGAAGTCCACAACGTTAAAATGTATGGCTACTGATCTATGTCTCATGCATTGTTTTTAGAAATGATTTTTTTTTTTGTCTAGAATAGTATAGAACCCATTAAAAAGTTTTTAAGAGTAACTCGATCTGATTTTATATGTGGCTCCGGCACTCCTTTCTGAAAAAACAAGCGCAAAGGTATTTTTAATGGGCAGTGTAAAAAATAACAGATTGATGTTGAGGTTTTTGTGTTGGGGCCATTCTGAAGGCCGTGAAGGTGTGTGTATCTGCTTACCTGGAGGTGAACTTAGTAGGTATGCATTGTGCTATTGGCTTGGCTTGGCCCACTGCATTATAAGTTCCTCCGGGGCTCCCCAGTTCCATGTTACTTCGGTTTCAGTCGGTGGAGTTTGTAAGAAAGCTTTGGCCGTAACCAAGTCTCGATTGCTATTTTTAATGCTGCTTTAAAAGGAAAAGGGAGGAAATTGTGGGGCCTTGGTGCTTTTTGAGCTTGGTGGTTTTCTTGCAGGCATTTCATGACCCAACTTGGGAACAACTTCAGTGCACTGTTCAAAGAGCACCAAGGCCCCTCCAGTGACCAGGTGTGACCAGGTTTGTCATTTCTATATGACAAAAGGGGCTCTCCTGAAGATGGACGGATGCTAGGTGTATGGTGCTCCTCTGAAGCCTTTATTAGCCTTTATTATCCTCTGGAGCCTTTATTACTGTTGGCCTTGGAGGAGGACAGTTCCTGTTTATGGTGTTTATGCGACATTGCAGGCTTCTTGTGATCCTTTAGGGACAGGAACGGGATGGTGCATAGTCTCCTCCAGCATTTCACCCAGGGAACACATTGAGCCCTCCTCTGAAGTCCCGGAAGAGGAACTGGCTGGCCCCAGGCGTTGGAATGCCTTTGGCTCTGCCCCAGGCAGGTCGGTAACAACAGGCAGAGTTGGCCTGTCCCTCCCCCTCCCGACCCTCCCTCCCTGCTGCTGCTGCTCCTACCACCAAGGCAGAAGACGTCGGAGAGAGCCTCCTGCAGGAGTTCTTTGGAGCAGGGCACCCGGCCATTTCTGGAGGCCACGCTTGGCATTCCTCGCGTCCTTTCTCTGACACAACAAGGTTCCTTAGTCTCTCCCTTTTTCTCTACCTGCTGGAAGGTCCCCTGAGAGAATGGGGCACGACAGTCTCTTGTCTGCAGGGTGCTGGTCAGGGGGTGGGGGCGTTTGCCTCCACAAAACTCTGGAACCCAAGGAACCCAGCTTTTGCCAAAGGCGGGAGTGGCCTCTGGAGCAGCGGGAGTTGGGCAAGAAGTGCAATCCCCTCGGCGATAGATCAGAAAGTACAAAAACGCATGTATTGCACGCTTCCCCAGCACTGAAACAACACAGCCTCCCCTCCTCAAGCGCTTGGAGGTTTCTGGGGCAACCCTGCTTTGTATGCTGGAGGAACAGAACGAGACAGGCGATACAGCCCGGCTTTTATGGGGATGGAAATGGGAGGGGGGGTGTGTAAGCAACAACGCAGAGAGCACAGAACTGGAAAGGAAAATTAGGAAGAAGCCGCCAACTGACAGGGAAGGAGATTAGGGGGAGGAAAGCCTTTTAGGGAAGAAGGCGCCTTGCTTCGGGGCAGAGCGGGCCCCTTTCTCGCAGACCATCCCGGCCGAAGAGCCTGGGCCACAATGCTGAGGGAGGCCGGCACCCACTGCAGCCCCCCCTTAAGGCAGAGTTTGGACACAGCATGAAAGGAGCCCAGCCCCAAATCCCGCCATTCCTGAAAACCACCTTCCTCAGTCTGTCCCGCCCTGTAGGCTTCTTCAGGGTCCCCTTGCAACGAAGCACAGGGCCAGGAAACCGGCACCTGTGGAAACAGCGTCAGCCGGCGTCACAGTGAAATGCAGGCAGTCCTTGACTTAATTGAGCCCCAAATCTCTGCTGCTAGGTGAGAAATTGAAGGCAGGTTTTGCCCCCATTGGTTCAATGAATCCTGGCAGTTGTTAAATTAGGGACATGGTTGTTAAGTGAGTCCGGCTTTCTCATTGACCTTGCTTGCCAAAGCGGATGAGGGGACCCCGGGACGCTGCGAGCATCGTCAATATGAACCGGTTGTGGCGTGTTTGAAGTTTGGTCACGTGGCCAGCAGCTATGTGGCAGGGTGCAACCCGGGAGCCTTCCAAGGTTTCAGTCTCGTGCTGGAGGGGGAACCTCTCTCTCCCCCAGGATAGTTGCCTTCATCCATGAATGGACATTTCTCTCCTGGGAGGGCTTATTGCTTTGCTTTCCCGTCCCACGAGGGCAGTTTCCGAACCACAAACCTGAAAGAAAGACCAGTTTGAACAGCTTTAGGTTGCAGTCACGCGCAAAGGGACGTAAATACAGACCCGCTGGGATCCCGTGCAGGGGCGGGATTCAAAAATCCCAGCAACCGCTTTGCTGCCCAGTTGCAGGGTGGGCGTGGCCTACCAGAACTTCCAGGAGGGCTGTTTTTCGCCTTCCCCAGAGTCTGGAGGCTTCCCTCGGGCCTCTGGGCTGGCGAAAACGGCCTTCCCCAGCTCTGGAGGCCCTTCAGAAGCTGGAAACAGGCCCATTTCTGGACTTCTGGTCCTTCCAGTTCGGCCCATTTCCCCCAATCCCAGAGCCTCCACGCAGACCCCGCCCTTACCTGCATCCAAAATGTGCTGCGTGGAGACTCTGGGGAGGGGCAGGGTGGGCGGGACCAGCCGGTCGGTTCAACTCCCGGTTTGGCGAACCAGATGTAAATTTAACAACCGGTTCACCTGACTGGCTGAGTCCCACCCCTGATCGCATGTCTCCCTTAGCAGGGGAGTGGGAAGGTTTCAGTCACTGGCACCTTGAAAGTGGGCCGTCAAGTTACTCTGGGTTGGTCCCTTGTGACTCCGTAACTGTCATTAAGCGACCGATTTTCGGTTGAGAAGTTCAGTGGGGAAAGGCTGGCCTAGACCATAAAAGCGATCGTGGAAAGGATGAAGACGATAGAACTGAAGCAGCTTCTGGGATGAGAAGCGAAACCTCTTCAAAGAAGAAGCAGAAAGTCCAGCTGCCTCTTGGGAAAAAAGGCCCCTTTGGGTCTCTCTCTCTCTCTCTCTCCCCCTCGATAAAAGACGATAAGAGATGTCCTGCCTTTCAACCCTTTTTCAACGGTCGTGGCTTCTCCCGTGGAATCATCGTCGCCTGGAGTTCCACCCTGAAGACGCGGCTTTTCCACCGAGTGAAATTCTCCCGGCCCTCTGGAAACGGCGGGTCTTCCTCGATCTGTTTTTTTTTTTGGGGGGGGGGAGGTGTGCGGGAAAGGAAAAGGAAAACAAAGGCAGGCGTGTGTAGAACATCCCCAAAGGATTAAACCAGGTATGGTTGGTTGCTCTGACATCACTCTTCAAAATGTAAACTCAAGGACATTCCGGAAATTCGGTTGTTTTGTCACTAGACTTTGAGCTCCAAGTGGATTTGGCAGGTTTTGCCAGGAGCCTCCCTCAGTCGATAAAAATGAAGCTCTTGGCACGGAGAGATCAAGGCCCCTTGATGTTTGCATTGACTTTGAGCAGGAAGGATTTGATTTTTCTTTTCAAGAATTAACAGTTTGGCTTTAGGGGCGGTTGACTTTACAGGTTTTAAATTGTTTTTTTCCACGTGCGAGTTAAAAATGCCATGTATTTACAAAAACTTGTTCAGCTCAGGTTCCCTAACGGGAGTTGCCTCCTAAATGAACATGAGATACAGCAAAATGTTGGCCACCTCAAAGTGTGACTTAAAATTATGACAATAAATAGTGGAAAATAAAGGACTTGAGGCTTTGCTATGGTTCTCTGGGGCTGTGAGTGGAAAAGACCTTTTTTTTCTTTGTAACCATAAATTCTCACAAAAGGAACATTTCAGATGAGAAAATGAGATGGAAAAATTGTCTCTAGTTCTGGTGTCTTCACCCCCACCCACCCGCAGGGAACCTTGGGAAGGCTATCTGGGAGGAGAATTTAAACGGGTTTCCTTAGGAAATCCACAAAACTACAGTTTATGGAGTTCCGTGACAGTTAAGCCATTGCCATCCATACAGAGTGAAATCCTGACATCTTGTTCCAGAGTTGATAATGCTGAAATCAATGGTTACTATTCAAAGACTGCCACTCTAGACTCACTGCGTCGCCTATTTTAATGGATCAAGATTAAGAGGAGAAAGGGATCCTGTTTAAACCAATTTATTTCATGAACAAAGCTTATTTTGGACGCACCATTTTTTTCCCTGGAGGATTCAAACTCCATCTGGACACAGTTTGTATCTAACTTCTATCTTTTTCTGCTTTGGAAATTAACTCAGGTTGGGCTACTTAAAATGTAGAAAATACTCTTTGGGGGTAATTATTTTGGTTATTTTTTTCCTGTTGTTTTTATTTGACACATCACATGTTCTCCAGCTCCTTTGATGAGCATCTTGTTAGATGCAGCTGTACAAAGGAAACTTTTCTGTGGATATAAATAGAATTGTTTTGCAAAGATAACAGGACTGTGGTAAGGAAGGGTGTAGTTCTTTCTGCTTTCTGTTGTGGACCTTTGATGTGTGTGACTGGAATTACAACTGCTCGTAGTAAGCTGTGAGCAAGGTTGGAAAAAGTTTCCCCTTTACCCCAAATTAACAACAAACACCTATAAAGGGCAACTTTGGGGTTCTTATTGATCTGTAACAAGAGAGGGTTTTCTGGGAGGAAACGACAACGAGCTCTGCAAGAAAGCAACTTACTAAGCCGGTTAGAGATACCACGACATCCTCTTCCTGCTTACCTTATTAGGAGCAACAAACATTGCCTGATTCAGGGTAGGAACAGCTTGTCCTTGACTGTATTGAGTGGCTTCTTTCTTGAGGAACTTGTCAAGAGAGATAGCAGATTGAACAGAGAGAGCTTGTTTTAAATTCGCCGCTTAACCTGGTTTCCTTCTCGATCCCCTTCCTTGCCTGAATCTTACTCTGGATCTTGCCTGCCATTGAAGCAGGCATCGAGGTTATTCCAGTGGCTTTGAGGAGGTCTGCTATTGTTGGCTGATTTTGGGGGTGGGGGTGGTCTTGCACCACTCATTTCTGCGAAAGAATGGGAGGCAAAAAAAGAATATTTTTCGCTTGGGGTTGAACTGTGGGGTCTTCGTTGCTCTCCGAGCTTAGTGGTTTCCTTGCAGACGTTTCATGACCCAGCTAGGGAACCTCATCAGCCCTAGCTTGTCATGGTCCGTTCTAGCTGCTCTTGAAGGTTTCCCAATAGGGTGTGTTGACCTTTGTTTCATCCCTATGAGCCGTATCATTTTTTTGCTCACCTTCTCGGGCTATTTTCTCTCCAGCTACCCTGGAGGTTTATATCTGACCCAGATGGGCGAGGCACGGCGTCAAGAGGCCTTACGTGCAGGAAGGAACAGTGGTTCCTCGGCTGAGGTTTGCCTATGTGCAAAATTTCTCCCCCTTGCTTGCAACGGTCAGAACTATTTGACGCCCACAGAGGTTCCAAGAGAAGAGGAGGAGATCTGCAGGTTGAACCACCGGTGGCCTTTCGGAGCCGGGTGGTTTCATGTCCCAGCTAGGCAGCATCTTCAATGCTAGAAGAGACTCTAATCCAGGACGGGCAAATACCTTGATGACTTCCAATTCCCAGAATTCCTGAGCCAGCCAAAACCGGATGATGGCTCCACCTCCCTTAAGTTTGGAGAGGAGGAGGCCTACAAAGAAGACATTGCACCGTTGTTGTTGTTGTTGTTGGCTGCTGCCCAATCGCTCCCCTCCCTCCCTCCTTGCTGGCTTCTCCTAACAATAGCCAGGTTTGGAAAAGTTGCCCTCAAGTCCTTTTCCTCCTTCCTTCCACTGGATTGGAAAGAAGAAAAACCTTTTTTTAAAAAGACGCCGGGAGTGGCCGGCTGGCCATGGAGAATTAATTCCAGGGACGTCATTCTGTGGACCTTCCTGTGACGAAATGATTTGATCCTCCAGTAAATTTAAGAGAGCTCTTATTTTTCCAGAGCTCAGAGAACACTTCTCACAAACTGGTTTCTTTTCCTACCAAACTGGTTTCTTTCCCCGGCCATATGAAAGTATTTTAATCATCTACAACCATGACTTGATCCTAATCTGGAGTGGCCCTCAAACAGACTTGACGAAGCGCTGGTCAAACGCAGGAAAAAGTGCAGTTGTTTTATTTGAAAAAGCCGGCAAGCCTTTCATATTTGGGGTTTTTTTTTCCTACCCTTCAGACCGCCTGTTCCTTTCATCACGGGCTCCATCAGTCTGACCCAAAGCACTTCACACACACACACACCCCACATAATGGGCTGAATAATATCCTCCACGCCAGGAAAAGGAGCCCTTGAGGAGCTTACAAGGAGTTTCTCAGCAACTAGAAGTTCGGCAGGAAGAGGATCTGGGCCCCCCCACCCTCAAGAGCTCAAGGAGTTTCTGGAAGAGGGGGAAGATAATTGAAAACAACATTTGAATGTGCAGAAATGAAAAGATTTGACACTGGAAATGAAAGAAAAAGAAGAATTTGAGTCTTCTATGGTATGGGGTTTGTTTTATCAATGGATAGAAAACAGAACAAATCCAAAGGGATGGATTCATAGAGCAATGAAAGAAACTACTGTGATAGATATATTGGTATATATCAATATATCATATGTATATCATTTACACTATATATATGGGGATGCGATTATTGTTGTATTGTTAAGAGGAATATTATTAATAATGGTTAAGTAATTGAAATACGTACTTAATCGACACACGATTGAAATGGAATGGAATTTCTTGTATATAAAAAATAACTTGTTACAAAAAAAAAAAAAAGATCTCAAGGAGTTTCCAGATTCTGGAACTTTTCAAAACGGTGACACTTATTTTAAATTTTTTTTTTTTTGGGGGGGGGGGTTTGCTCAAATGGGAACCAAGTCAGAAATTGTTGCCCTGACGGGGCTGTGCAGACGATGTTGAGTGAGTTTTGCCCCGTTGTACAACTTTTCTCTCCACATTTTTGTTAAGCGAATCGCCTCAGTTAAATTAGTCACATAGTCGTTAAAGTGAATCCGGTTTTCCCAACGACTTTGCATGACAGGAGGTCGCACAATAGGATGATCCCAGGACACTGACACCATCATAAGTATGAAACAGGTGCCATGGGTCTGAATGCAAACCTGCTGACCAAGGGGGATGCTGCACCAGGTGGGAGGGTGGAAAATGGTCCCAAGGCCCTTTTTGTCCAGTGCCATTGTAACTTTGAAGGGTCACTAAGTGAACCGTTAGAAATTGAGAACTACCTATATCTGCACTGCAGAAAGCAGCAGAAATATCCCCCCAAATAGACTTACACCCTGTATGACCTCCAAAAGTCCAGGTGAGACTGCTAAAGAGGCTTAGGAGATAGGGGAAACGAGCCGTTGGTTGTGTGGGAATGAAATATTTTGGGGGATATTCAAAGGCAGGATAGAATATTTCCTCTAAAGGAGAAATGGGGGGGGGACCCTTAGGGAAGGCAGAGCTCACCCCCAGTTTCCCTGCCCCAAGCAGAGACTGAGGAGATAAGAAACTCCAGATAAGCAACCCACAAAAAAGCTGGACCAAGATTCGCCCAGGCAAACACCTCCAGTTTGCATCTTTCCCCCTTTGCCTATAGAGCCAGCCGTGACCCCCGCCTGACCCCATTGGAATCCAG
>BHFT01080771.1:0-32393 GCA_004320025.1 Laticauda laticaudata
ACAAGATCCAGGATATCTCCACAACAAAACTCACAAGGCCATCACACAGCCCATTATATCAACATCAACTCCATCAGCCAATCAAGAGGCAGCAGCGCAGCCAACCAGCCCAGCACACCAGCCCCCACCACTAGTATTTATAGAGAGACGGCAGCTCCGATCACACACTGCTTGCACTGGCACGAAGCCAAAAGCACTAGCCTGAGGATGGTGAGTGGGAGCTTGCCAAAACATTGCCAAGATACTTTTAATCTAACAGGGGAAAAGACCCGAACACATCTGGACCTACCTACCTACCTACCTACCTATATACATACATAAATTACACAATTTAGCTAGGCTTAAATATTCAACCATTAACAAAAAGGGTCTGCATTTTCATTTATGAAAATAATTGCTTTTGCTGTCATCCAGAGTGCTCATCTCCTAATGGTGTTTATTAATTAGAGATGGCAATGTATTTAAATGGAAAACTAATTTGGGCCATTTTTCTCGTTATTTACAAAAATAAACAAATAAACAAACAAACAAACACACGGAAAGAAAGCTGTGCCTTTCTCCCTGATATTCTGAGCTGCGTGGCAATTGAGAAATCCTTTTATTGATTATATCCGTTCCCTCTTCATATAACAAATGATCCTTGCAAGCAATTAAAGCTGCATTAGTCTTTATGTAAGATGCTGACGGTTACGTTGAAAGAGAGAGAAACGAACAAGTTGCCATTCCTGTCCTTCTCCCCTTTCTCGAGGATGAAAATAAAATGAAAAGACTGATCCTTATGATATATTATTAATATCAATAAATGAGAACTGGCAAAATTTAAGTCAGACCATAAATGCATTTTCCTGGAGCGTTGGGGGTTTAAACAAGTTCCAGTTATTGAAAATGTGTTGTGCAAAATGCAAAACCCCAACCCAGCTAAAATTAAATATCCTCTTTTTTAAAAAAAATAGGCTATAATAAAAAATTGGATAGATTAACATTGTTTGCCCTGAAAGCTTGACTAGAAGTGGCTGAACTCATAAGACCAGATTGAAGACACAAAAAATGTTTCTTAGAGGTGGGATTGATAATGAAAAAATCACATTTTACCTTTCCTTCCTAGGACCTAGAACATTGCAGCTTCCCCAAAGGCCTGGTGATACATTTAATATTCTTCTCCTCTGTTTCTTCATTTTCTTTCATATTTTATGGCGTTGTATGAACGAAAATTTTAGGTGACGTTGTCTCATCAAAATCAGGATTTTTTTTACACATTAACAAAGTTGGAAAGGACCTTTCAGGTCATCTAGTCCAACCCCCTGCCCAAACAAGAGGCCCTACACCATTTCTGACAGATAGCAATCCAGTCTCTTTTTGAAAGCTTTCAAGGATGAAGCTCCCACAACTTCGGAAGGCAACTTCCATTCCAATAGTTGAAAAAGAGGACATGATAAGCAACCTTCCAATATTTGGGGAGCTCCCACAAAGAAGAGGGACTCAATCTATTCTCCAAAGCACCTGAAGGCAGGACAAGAAGCAATGGGTGGAAACTAATCAAGGAGAGAAGAAACCTGAATCTAAGGAGGAATTTTCTGACAGTGAGAACAATTAATCAGTGGGACAACTTGCTTCCAGAAGTTGTGAATGCTCCAATGCTGGAAGTTTTCAAGAAAAGACTGGACAACCATTTGATTCAGATGGTATGGGGTTTCCTGCTTGATCAGGGGGTTGGAGTAGAAGACCTCCAAGGTCCCTTCCAACTCTTTCATTCTGTTATTCTTTCAGAAATCCCGATCCATGATATGTTTTCCAGGACATTTTTTTTCTCCCTGCAAAACAGAAACTTTGGATATTACATTCTTAGGAAGTCTGGTATTAATTCCACTTTTGACACATTTTTTCCTCCGTTGTAAGGCTCAAGAAAACCTAGATGATGCAATAACAAGAAGATGCAGTCAGTTAATTCATGGTGTAATTAAATGTGCATAAATATTTGTAAGTCAGCATATTCATCACCACAAACGTTGGTGAAGGGATGCGTTTATGGAACGTGCTATTTCAGATAATTGCAGGCTGGTATGGAAACAGCATAAAACAGAATTAGGAACAAATATTGGAAGCTAATCCAAACAAGGGAGAGATCCATACATTGCAATTTACAATAGGAGAAATTTAGAGAAGTCAATAGGCATTTTTTTTTCAAGGAGTTAAAAAAAAAACCCACCCTACTTGTTCCAGGCTGTATTCTTTACTATTTCTCAGAATAACAAAATAAGAGAGTTGGAAGGGACCATGGAGGCCTTCTAGCCCAACCCTGTCATGCCCTTGGTAGAGACAGACTCTGAGGGAGAGGAGGAACAGCTGACAGGGAGTGGAAGTGTGGCTCCGGATGTTGTGGAGGAGGCTGGGGAAGGGCAGAGGCCGGCTGCGCAATCAGAGGAAGACCCAGGCCCATCCCCATCCATCCTAGAGCATGCAGGGAGGAGAGGATAAGGGAGAGATGTGGTCTACTCAGGAGGAGAGGGCCTTGATCTTCTTCATGGGCTGCAGCTGTGACAAGTGAATAAGAGTATGGACCTCTGTATGGATGAACGATGGGAAAAAAGCGTGGAATTATCTCTCGTTTATGGTTCCTCTCTGAGTTTGGTATCCTTCCTAGTGTGTGTTATCTGTGGACATCCTCCAGACCTTATCTTGCCTAATTTGTGTTGCTTTTTTCCTTCTTCATGTAACTGTTTGTGTGGGAGTTTTTTGTCTTCCATCAAAGATATTCGGAGCTTGGAAGCAAGGTGAAGGAATAAAAGTGGCTTCATTGTAGGACACGCAGGGAGGAATGGAGAAATAAACAACTTGGCTTAAGAGAGAGGAAGCGGCCATGATCCCTCTCATTGGTTACAGCTGGGGAGACGAGTATATAAGAGAGACGGTTAAAACACGGGTTGCCAGAAGCAAAGTGTGTGTTGTTTTGGGCTGTAGTTATATTGGTTGGTGTCCTTCCAACCGACTCTGCCTTGTTATCTCCTTGAAGTTGGTAATTGCTCATTCTAGTCCTTTGTGGAAATTCCAAGTAACATCAAACAAAATCAAAAAATAAAGTGGAGATAGACGAGTAATTCAAACCTGACATAAGCTTTCTTTTGAATTTTTGAATAAGTTTTATCTCCATCGGAGAATTATTGAACACTGGGGCCAAGTTGGAGGCATTAAAGGACATTTATTTACGTTTTGGATTTTGTTACGTTTGTGTTACACTCTGAATCATCACAACCCCCCTGCTCAGGCAAGAAACCCAATTTCATTCCAGACAAATTAATTTCCATCTGTTGCTTCTTGTCCTGCCTTCAGGTGCTTTGGAGAATACCTTGGCCCCCTCATCTTTGTGAGCTCACCCAAAATATTTGAACTGCTATCATGTCACCCCTCATCCTTCTTTTCTCTAGACTAGCTGTGCCCAATTCCTATACCCTCCAGTCCCCTAATCAACAGAAGAGATCTTATAGGTCATCTAGTCCAACCCACTCCCTCCTAATCAGGGGACCCTACATCATCTTTCATCTCATGCACAAACAGAAATATTTTGGGGTTTCTGTCAATATTCTGAGCATTCAACCTCAATTTTGGCATTTAGTAATTTCCAGGGTGATTCCTGCGGCATTCACAGCTCAAGACATGCTTAAACTTTAGCTTGGCTTTATAAATAAATATTAAATAGATGTTCATCTTTCTTGGATTCAGTGTTGTTGTTTTTTTATATACCACCCATCCAGGGATGTTGAGGAAACAATCCATTGATTATAGAGTTTTGTTTGTTCTGCCTGGATGTTGAACATTTATTTATCTTCCATGGGATTGATGGATGCAGTGCCATTATTTTATTGGGTTGGCTTGAACCAACCATCTGTTCGCGGGCATTTTGCAAACAGCAGAACTGGGAAGTTGGATGGGAAAGAATGCTGTGTCGGTAGCTATACTGTATCTGTCCATTTGTTAGCAATAATATTTTCATGGCCTTTTACTCTAAGGCCTGCTTCTTTCTGGCAACTGTAGCCTTTTCCACTAAAGCTTGGCCTAAATCAAGTCAGCTCAGTAACAATTGTTGATTGCACATATGGCTTCCTTTAAAAACACACAATTATTTTTCATTTTGCCTACCTCTTCTTGTTGCGCATCATTATTTCCCCTGGTTTGGGCTCTGAAAATAGCAGAATAGAAAGAGCATTGGCTCTTGGTGTTGGTTGGTGTTGGAGATGACTTCGATACCATGGACGGCAACAAAAAAATTGGATCGGTCACCATTTGTCAGAACAAGTTGTGACGCGTTTTTGCTCAATGCTGTTGAGTTTTGAGGTACCTAAGAGAGCATCGAGCTGGCTTCTCCTTGATCTGTGGCATCTTGAGACTTCTTGCAAGCAGGTAAAAGAAAGATGCAGAATAATAACAAGAAGTAAGCAAAATAAAATATTTAAGGAAGATGTGTTTTCGTTCAGGTTTACTAAAAGACCCCAGCTTAGGAATGACTTATATTCTCTTCTGTTGTTCCTTTGCATTCAAAAACAGTAATAGAACTAACAGTGATAGAGGTTTTATTCATATATTTCTCTCTGTGTGTATCACATGTCATGTTTTGTGAGCTCTGTAGTCTTGTCGATCTTGGTGCTTTGCTGACATCGACATGATGCCTGAATTTTTCATGAATAAAATGTTTTGCTGCAGTTCTGAATTCAATCATCTTTTGGAAGGAAGGAAGGAAGGAAGGAAAGAAGAAGGGAGGGAGGGAGGAAAGGAAGAAAGGAAGGGCATGGGAAAGAGGAAGGGAGGGAGCGGAGAGGAGAAAAGGAAGTAGAGATGAAAGAAAACAAGGAAGGGAGAGAGGGAAGAGGGAGGGAGGAAGGAGATGGGAAAGAGGAAGGAGGGCAGGGAGATGAGAGAAGAAAGGAAGGAAATAAGAAAGGGAGGGAGGGAGGGAAGGAGGGAAGAAGGAAGGGAGGGAGGGAAGATGAGAAAAGTAACTCGAGATGAGAGGAGGAAGGAAAGAAATAAGGAAGGGAGGGAGGGAGGCAGAAAAGCAGGAAGGCAGGAGATGATAAAAGGAAGTAGAGATCAGGAATGGAAGAAGAAATGAAGAAAGAAAGAAAGAAAGAAAGAAAGAAAGAAAGAAAGAAAGAAAGAAAGAAAGAAAGAAAGAAAGAAAGAAAGAAAGAAAGAAAGAAAGAAAGAAAGAAAGAATTTCAGAACCATAACTCTAAAACTTCCAACTGCTGGCTGCATAAATCTGAATTTCTATGATCTAGCTACGTGGCTCAGCATTTATAAAATTCTTGATTCACAGCAATGTCTCAGGACATTAAAAAAAAATGGCAGTCTCACTTGAAAAGAGATTTGTAGGCCAGCCCTGTTTCGTGCATAAAATCCAGAACTTGCTACTCATCTCTTGTAAAAAAAATCTGGAATTGTGATTCCACAGATTCCACTGTGGAGCCTGCCAAGCCAACCTCCATCCCAGCAGTGAAAGCTCCTAAGACTGGCTGTGTTTACCCATCACACAAGCCGTGGTTTGTTGAACAAACAAACCACCTCATAGCTGAGTGCAATGCGGGAAACCATCCAGAGTCTGTAACTCACTGAGTATTATATTCCAGTTGCTGCATGCAGGGAGACAGAAGGATTCAGCCATATCTTTTCAAATTTCCAACTGGAAATTCTGACTCCTCCGTTTTTCTCTTCAACACCTTCTCCTTGTTCTTTGTTCCTGCCTTCCTTCACCTCTTCAGGTATTCCCAAGCATCACATCTTTTCAAAGGCATCAGCAAGAAGAAGAAAATTATCTAGGGTTGACAATGACACTCTAACACATATTTGGATATTTATTCATGAGATCAAAAGGAGAAAGCAGCATCCCATATGCTTTCGGATTTATCTCTGCATGCTTATAGGTAGCACGTGCTTTGCCTTGCTATAACTGTCATGGACGATGCTGGGATAAGACGAATAATTTCCCCAGGTTTCAGCTACAAGTGGGGAAATGTAATCATCACACACTTTAGAAGCAAGGGATACATATATTGGCTGCCAAAGCTTTGATTCTTTTCGTTTTGCATTTGTGCCTCCCTAGTGCACAACCATCGTATTTCTCCGCCATTGAAACTGATGTCAATCAAGTAGAATTTACAGCTGCAGGACAGCTGCATGTCGATCAAAGCAAATCTGGTTTTACCCATTTGACGTAAGTCATAAGTGCAAGGACTGCTCATAACTATCATTCAATGAACGGTTGCAGGTTGAGGGCTACCTGTATTGCTGAAGTTTCTGGCTGGTCTACCAGGGCAAAATTCTACCAGGGTAGAATGAATTTGTTGTTGTTGTTAGCTGAGAAGTCGTGTCTGACCCATTGACTGGGGTACCTGTTGTAAGGAGGTCCGGAAGGACAGGAGATGGTAGAAGACCTCAGGTAAATAGCTCACACCTACATTCCATCCAGCCACCTCATTCTCTGTCATCCCCTTCTTCTTCTATTGCCCTCAATCATTCCCAGCATTAGGCTCTTCTCCAGGGAGTCCTTCCTTCTCCTTAGATGCCCAAAGTCTTTGAGTTTCATCTTCAGGATCTAGCCTTCTAAGAGCAGTTAGGGTTGATCTCCTCTAGGACTGACCTTAAATTACAGTAATCTCAGCAAGAGGTGCCAAGGAGAATGAGTGACTGGTCTCAATACATCTCAATGCATTTGGCCATGGTTACATAAATGGAGGAGGAAGTCCACACTGCTTAGAGGTCCATCATGACTGTGTCCCAATAAGACTTCATCAGGATCTAAGAATGTGAGAGACCCATTTGGTTGACTCCAGTCCTTCATGGTCCATTATGAAGTTGAAATCTGGACCAGCTTTCTGGTTCTAATACCCTCTTTACATATTCAGTAATGCATAAAGATGCAGCTGGAACATCTCTGGATACATTTCAAGTGCAAAATATCAATAAAGGTGTCCATAAATGGAATGGGACAACTTGCCATAGCCAACTCATCATGGCCAACTCTACATGAGCAATCTCACCTCAGGGCAATTCAACAATTTAATTATTGAAAATAATCAAGGAATTATTTTAATTTTTATCATTCACATTTCATTTTATCCTTTCTTTTGTATACTTTCTTTAATGATTTTATTCCACCATTTTCTTGATAGTAGTGTAACTCTTATCCTACATTGAGTTGTTCCCTGGCAAGTTGGCCATGGTGAGTTGTCTTGTGGTGAATTGGCTTTGGTGAGTTGACCGTGGTGTGTTGGCTATGGCGAGTTGGCCATAGTGAGTTGGCTGTGGCAAGTTGGTCATACTGAGATGGCCATGGCAGTTGACTGCAGTGAGTTGGCCATGTCAAGTTGGCCATGGTGAGTTGACCCATTCGCTTAATAGACACTTTCATAGGCCTCAATGAGTTGGCATAGAGCAGTACATTCATTAGGATGTCCGTTCTCTGATGTTATCACAACTCCTTCCGCATGCCTTGGCATCCCTGGTTCTGTTTCCCACCTTATGCAGGACATTTGGAAAATGGCTAGACTTTCAAGACCAAAAGATACTGCCAAATATAAATGGGCAGAATGGAAGGATAGCCAAGGAACGTCTTTCAAATCATGGTCCACAGACAGAATCCTAGGACTAAACAGCGATAAGTCTTGCAAAAGGATGCAAATAAAGACATTATGGCTAGTCAACCTGCCAGTTCCAATAGCAAAACCAAATCTTTTAAAGCTTGGCAATTGCTAAGCAACCCACATCCCAAAGTCTAATTAGCACTGCCCCCGAATTACCCTTGCTCTCATAGCTATAAGAATGAATTAACCTGTTTTAGCATGATCTTCAGCTAAGGGGAGGACTTTTGGGGGAAAGCACCAACACATTGGTGTAGACAATATTGAGCTAAGCAAGTGGTTTGGCTCTTTAGAAAGCAATTATTTTTCTTTCTTTCTGATTTTCATTCCGATTTTGCACGGCTTGTCCAGGGTTGGCGAATACTCCATCAATGAGCAACAGATCTTCCAGCATGGTTGGCGAAAGTCAAATCTTCCATTCATGGGAAATACAGATTTTATTGGTGGAGCCACCTTAGTAAAACTTCTCGCTACATGAGGAGAATTTCCTTGCAGGATTAGCCTGGAGGCAGATTGAAATCCAGGAAAGATGCCATAAGAGGGATTGTAGAAATATATCTATGTCTATGATCCTTATTGCCGCAGTCATCGCCAATAAGGAGATGTTGCATTTCTTCCCCGTTTGGGGATCAGTCTGTTATTTTTGATATTCGCTGCCACCAGCCTTGGTAAATCAGTTTCAAAAGAGAAAAGCACCAGAGTAAAAGCCATGATGCAAATTACAATAGGAAGTACTAGTAATCCTATTTTACGGCCCAATTTTGGTGGCACATTAGAATTGCCAGTGCACAATTGGCTGCTTTCAGTGTCTTTTAGCATTGTTATGTGTGAGTAAATGCTGCAGTTTTTGTGGCTAACGAGGGTTTTATTAACTGGATTTTTTAAAAAAAATATACTGTCTCTATCTCTTTCTTCCTCTTCTCCTCCCTCCCTCCCTTCCCTCCCTCCTCCCTTCTATATTCTCCTTCCTTCCATCCTCCCTTCCTTCCTTCCCTTCCTTCCTTCACTCCTTCCTTCCCTTCCCTTCCCATTTCCTTTCCTTCCTTTTTTACTGAAAGCTTAGTAGTATTTATTACCTTTATGCAGGAAAATGATTCCATCTCGAACTATATCATATTTCTTATATAGTGAAATGTTCTGCAGGTTAATACACAGATGAAAGAATGGAAGGAAACTCTACTAGAATGGACAATGAAGAAAGACCATCAATTTCTCAAGTTTGGCCGTTCTGTGCCAAGCAGCTTGTTCTATTCAGAGAATGAAATGGCATTAATTTTTCTTCAAAGAATGAGCTCACTCTTCAGGTTTTTCACTGCAGTTTCCATCAACCAATTCTAGCCTGCCAACTTCATGATGCCAAGAGAGGAGATCCTTCAGCTGCTGGCCCATGCCCTGCACTGTGGCCCAGAAAGGTGATTTAATTGGAGCAAATCTCCCTCATTTAGCAACAGAAGTTCTGGGTTCAATTGTGGTCATAATCTGCCTATTCTGTTATTCCAAGAAAGCCCATCAGTTCTGAAGGTCAGATCTTATGTCAAGAAGACACATTTGCATTGCATTGTGTGATTGAACACACTAGGATTTGCACTGGAGATAAATTCCTTGGGTGTCCAATCACACTTGACCAATAAAGAATTCTATTCTATTCTATTCTATTCCATTCCATTCCATTCCATTCCATTCCATTCCATTCCATTCCATTCCATTCCATTCCTATATTATATTATATTATATTATGTTATGTTATGTTATGTTATGTTATGTTATGTTATGTTATGTTATGTTATGTTATGTTATGTTATGTTATATTATATTATATTATATTATCTTCTATTCTATGCTATGCTATGCTATGCTATGCTATGCTATGCTACAGGACGTGACGCTTCGCTACGTTACATTACGCTACTCTACTCTATTCTTGTAATCTACTTTATTCTGTAACCTGTTCTGTGTTATGTGTTCTCTATTCTGTCCTGTCTTGTCCTGATCTATGCTGAGCACAGGGTGAAAAGTAAAACCCAAACTTCTTTGGGTTGTGTGCAGAATCTTCTCTAAGAAACCAGGTGCTGCATTAATTAAGCAATGAACAGAAGGCTGGGCTGGCCAGCCACAAGCCGGGAGCTCTGTAAATCTTGCTTTAGAAATATCAATTTGTGTTATCAGACTTTACCTATAGATTTATGGACCTTTCAGGGTCTGCTTTCCTGTCTGTAATCACTCTGGCATTTTCGGGTGAAATTCTCAGGTGAAGCTTCGCGTTTCCAATGTGAAATAATGGGATATATTGACAGAGTAGCCAGGACAGCAGTTTTGTTTAGAAAAATTGCCCATCTATGAAATGTCAAAGGTGTGTGTGTGTGGGGGGGGGAAGGCAGAGGAAGTATATATTTTCAACCTAGAGGACTTATTGCTGGTAATGGATGGGGAAGGAAAGAACGGTTTGTGAAGTGGGCAGATGGGAGGAAACCTTGAAATATTGGGGGCCAAAGGGAGCCGAGCCAATTTTGACTCCGTCTTGGTTTCATGGCTGGTGAAAAAAATAAAAGCTAATGCAATCCGAAGTTGCATTAACAGAGGGACAGAATCAAGATCTAGAGTACTGCATCCAGTTTTGGTCACCACACCATAAAAAAGAGGTTGAGACTCTAGAAAGAGTGCAGAGAAGAGCAACCATGATGATGAGGGGATTGGAGGCTAAAACATGTGATGAACGGTTGCAGGAACTGGGCATGGCTAGTCTAGTCAAAAGAAGGACCAGGGGAGACATGATAGCCATCTTCCAATATTTGAGGGGCTGCCCCAGAGAGGAGGGGGGTCAAGCTATTCTCCAAGGCACCTAAAGGCCAGACAAGGAATAATAGATGGAAACTGAACAAGGAGAGATTCAACCTGGAAATAAGGAGAAACTTTCTGACAGGGAGAACAGTCAATCCATAGAACCGAAGTTGCCTTCAGAAGCTGTGGGAGCTTCATCCCTGGAAGCTTCCAAGAAGGGACTGGACTGCCATCTGTCAGAAATGGTATAGGGTCTCCTGCTTGTGCGGGGGGTTGGACTAGGTGACCTACAAGGTCCCTTCCAACTCTGCAAACTATTAAATCTGAATCGAGCCAGTTGCTATGGTTATACAAAATAAAATTTACATGAAAAACAGGCCCAATGTGGACGCATAGGTTGAAAAAGAGGCCGAATATACTTCCTGACTTACAACCACAACTGAGCCACAGATTTTCATTGCTCAGCAAAACATTTGCTAAGTGAATTTTGGCCTCCATTTTACGCCCTCTCTTGCCACAGTTATTCAGAGAATCCCTGCTGTAAAATGGTTAAGTGAATTTGGCTTCCCAAACGATTTTGGTCGCAAAAGATGGGGTCCCTGGAACACTGCAACCATCATAAACACAAGTCAGTTGCCAATGCTCTTGCTTAGCAACCAAAATTTTAGGCTCAATTGTTGTGGTAAGTCAAGGACTATCTCTGCCTTCTCTTGCCTAGTTAAACTCCTTCCCTATTTCTGGGAATTTCTCCTCTGTGTCGTGAGGCCCCAAAATAACCCAAATGATGTAAGTTCTCCTGCTGGAGCAGAGGGGTTGGATTAGATGACCTGCGAGGTCCTTTCCAGCCCTGAATTTCTGTGCTGTGCTGTGCTGTGCTGTGCTGTGCTGTGCTGTGCCAAGCATCCAAGTCTGGATCGCAATGACCATGGGAATGCTGCCAAAATTGTAACTGTTGAAAAATGGGTCATAAGTCACTTTTTTCAGCACTGTTGTAAGCTTGAGTGGTCCCAAAACCAACTGTTGTAAAGTCGAGGACTTTCTGTATGGAGGAAGGACTTCCTATATGTCAAGGACTTCATGTATTCTTTCCTTTGATTAACAATCTTCTTGTCATGCCCCTAGTGGAGACTGACTCTGAGGGAGAGGAGGAACAGCCAACAGGGAGTGGAAGTGGGGCTCCAGAGGTTGTGGAGGAGGCTGGGGAAGGGCAGAGGCCGGCTGGGCAGTCAGAGGNACAGGGAGTGGAAGTGGGGCTCCAGAGGTTGTGGAGGAGGCTGGGGAAGGGCAGAGGCCGGCTGGGCAGTCAGAGGAAGAACCAGGCTCATCTCCTCTTCATCCTAGGATGCTTCCTCCACACAGGGAGGAACAGAGGAGGAAACAACTTGGCTTATGAGAGAGGAAGCGGCCATGATCCCTCTCATTGGTTACAGCTGGGGAGATGAGTATATAAGAGAGACGGTTAAAACACAGGTTGCCAGAAGCAAAGTGTATGTTGTTTTGGGCTGAAGTTATCTTGGTTGGTGTCCTTCCAACAGACTGTGCCTTGTTATCTCCTTGAAGTTGGTAAGTACTTATCCTGGTCCATTGTGGAATTTCCTTCATTGTAGTTTGTTTGGTTTTTTATTTCACCTCTATCTGCTCATTAAGATCAGACTGTATTGCTTTCTTTTGAAGACTATTTTTGAGTACCTTTTGTCTCCAACTGAGAATTCTTGAACAGTGGGACCAAGTTGGAGGCATTAAAGGACATTTATTTATGTTTTGGATTTTGTTACGTTTGTGTTACATTCTGGGTCATCACATATCTATGTTAATTCTTTCATCAACTATCTGTCTGCCTTGTCTCATATTTTTGGTGGTGATGGGAATCTTAAAAATGATTTATAACTCCCTTAATGTGGCTTAGTCACTGATCTGTTTTTAAATCCGCTCTACCCTAGACATGCAATTACAGCCCAGGTCTGTCCATCACGGAGGGATTCAGAGCCATAAACACCAAAAGACGTTTGACACTGGCTCTCTTTTTTTCCTTGATCCTTTGCAAATTGGGGTCAGGCTGCACTTTGAAAGGAGAAACAAGCGGCTTGATAGCTGAGCCTGCCTCCTCATTCATAACCAGCAATCTGGAGGAAGTGCAACGATTAGCTGCGAATATTAGTCACAAAGTATGAAAGTTCTCTTCTGGCCTAATTTTCAGGTTGGTTCAGAGAGACACAGACACAGAGAGAGAGAGAGAGAGAGAGAAAGGGAGGGAGGGAGGGACAGAGAGAGGGAGGGAGGGACAGAGAGAGGGACAGAAAGAGAGAGAGAGAGAGAGGGAGAGAGAGAGAGAGAGGTGTTCTTAAATTGGTCTTGATGGCTGTATTCCCAGAGACAACTGGAGGTGGCCCCGCTAATGAATGGACTTTGATGCACAGACCACTGTGCTCTATTTTTAATAGCATGGAGGAAAAGGGCATCAGATACAGTAGATCAGAGGTCTCCAAACTTGGTAACTTTAAGACTCCCAGAATTCTCCTGCCAGCTATGCTGGGAGTTGGAAGTCCACAAGTCTTAAAGTTTGGGGACCCAGGTTTGGGGTCCCCTGCACTAGAGGTAGGGAAGATAGAAGAGAAGATAGAGAACCTTAGCTTGGGGTTGAACTGTGGGGTCCTTGGTGTTCTCTGAGCTTGGTTGTTCTCTTGCAGCGGTTCCATGCTCCAACTAGGTTACTTGTCAGTGCTAGAAAGGAGTCAGGTTTGTGGAGTACAGGATAAAGAAGAGGGGAAGGAGGAGGAAGGGGGGCTGTTCTTGGTGCTCTCTGACTTTGGTTGTTTTCTTGCAGATGTTTCATGGTCCAACTAGGTAACATAATCAGACAGCTAGCTAGCTAGCTAGATGGATAGATAGATAGATGATAGTTAGATAGTTAGATCGTTAGTTAGATAGATAGATAGATAGATAGATAGATAGATAGATAGATAGATAGATATAATGGATGGGTGAATGGATGGATGGATGAATGGACAGATCCGTCTGTATAACCTGTCTGTATAATGCTATCTATCTATCTATCTATCTATCTATCTATCTATCTATCTATCTATCTATCTATCTATCTAATCTACAGTATCTATCTATCTAACTAATTAATTAACTAACGATATAACTATCTAACTATCATCTATTTATCTATCCATCACCATAGGGAAATAATGAGGAATAAATACATCCCTCCAGGATGAGTCAAACAACCTTGAGTTGGGAGAAGATGCATGCTTTATAAAATGACCCTGCATGTGCAACATAGGATACATTTTATATTCTCCCAGGAGAAACAAACACTGAACATCAGGACAATGGCTATCCATCTCTATGAAGATGTGATTTGGAATTACCACTGTTGAATCATTTAAGCAGTGTGCATTTAACCTGGCTCCTTTTCAGTTGATGCTGTAGGTATGAAGAAGTTGAGCAGTGAAGATCTATGCTCTGGAGGGTCTCCACTTTCTGGTCTTAAAGGAGGAAAGAGATCGTTCTTGTTCCAAAATGCCAGCCAACAGAACATGGGATGTTTGTGCACAGAAGCCATGTTAACAGCCCTCCCATAACAGCCTGTCTCGTTATGCCATGGGAGGAAATTTTTTATCTCACCATCATCTCATAATTAAAACATCTAAATGGAGACTGAAAGAATGGAGCAAATCTTTCTTAAGTCCCTTCTCATCTACTGGTCCTCCCTTATGCTCCGATGTGCTTAAAGTAATCAAAACTAATGGAACGCCTTTCAAGGCATTTCAAAAGAAGAAGAAATTGGCCATCAGCGAAATCAAGATTGATCTGTTGGTGATCCCAGTTTCAGTCCCAGAAGGCAGAGGAGGGATCAGAAGAGCTGAAAATATGGATTCCAGACATCTGTCGGAGAAGGAATGGCAGAACTGGAGGTGGAGTTAAAAGAAGAATCAACCTAGAATCCCCACATGGTCACAAGTGGATGAAGTTCAACTACCCTTGAATTCTGTTGACCTATCCAACTCTAAGCAGGTGCTAACCATTAGCTGAGGTGCAGAATGATATAGGGTCTGATGGAGAACCTATGGCACATATGTCCAAAGTAGCAAGCGAAGCCATGTTGCCTGGCATGCACAGCCTTCCCTGTTTGTCTTCTGGGTTTCTGGCACACATGCATGCATGACAATCAGCTATCCTTCATGCCTGGTTGATCGTGCCGAAAACTGGCCTGTGCGTGTGTGCTGGCCAGCTGATCGTCATGCATGCATGCACTCTAGAACCCGGAAATTCAGCTTTTCCGGAGCGTGGCCCCGATGAGCGTGTATGCGTGATGTTTCCGTGCAACCTTTTTGGCACAACTGGTAGAGGAAATTTTGAGTAGTTCAGAGAACTGGCAAAGACCACCTCTGACTGGTCCTGCCCCCATCTCTTCTCTGCCTCCCATTGAGTCCCAGCTGATCAGCTGGGTTTTCTTTGGTTGCCCTGCAGAGGAGAACGGAGCTGGAAATCAGGTTAGCATAAGGCATCCAGAAAGTATCCATGATATCAATCACTCTGAGACATTTTCTCTCCAACTGATTTATTTAGAAACAGATCTGGCATGTCAAAGGCAATTTCCCAAAGTGAAAATTTTGCTCCTGTTACACAGAATACACTTTCTCTCCTCCCTTCTCTCCTCCCACTTCTACATTTCATAAACCACGAGAACCAATTAACTGCCACTGGAATTTCTTAATACAACATACAGAATAAACCTTGAACTTTTCAACTCCTCCAACTCTCTTTTTAAAAAAATGTGGCAGCTGAATTTCAAAGCTGACAGTTAGTGGGGTGAGGAGGGAATGGGGATTTTGCAGTATCCTTCGCTGCCACACCCAAGCCATGCCCACTAAGCCACATCACACACCATGCCCAGCAAGCCATGCCAACCATGCCACACCACGCCCAGCAAGCCATGCCCACAGAACCAGTAGTAAAAAAAATTGAATACCACCACTGTTCTTCTCCACTGCAAATGTGGAGAAGATTTACTGGGCCGATGCTCCAAGGACTGAGCAGTGTGCTTTTTCCAGCAATAAAAGATGGAATTCATTTTTTCCCCAAGTCATCTGTGATTCTTGAACACAAGAAAAAGGCACCTGCAGGTTGCAAGCTCTATGAAGTACTTGGTTGGTCTTTTTGGCCATCAGAATAACTTTTGTGGTCTTCCTATTTTTTGTCTTGCCCTCTACTTCATCCTTGGCATGCGTTCTAATGCCTTTTTCTCATGCCTTAGACTTCGCTTGATTGTCAGAAGGGAAAAGGCTGTTGCTTTAATACTACCTCAATTTACAGACCCATATCTTTGAGGTGTCTAAGGAGCAGTGGTGAGATTCAAATTTTTTTACTACCGGTTCTGTGGGTCTGGCTTGGTGGGCATGGCAGAGGAAGGTTACTGAAAAATCCCCCTTCCTTCCCCACCCCACCCCTTTCCAGCTCTGTTCTCCTGTGCAGGGCAACCAAAGAAGACCCAGCCAATCATCTGGGACTCAATGCGAGGCGGAGAATAGAAGGGGGACAGGGCCAGTCAGAGGTGGGATTTTCCAGTTCTCCAAACCACTCAAAATTTCCGCTACTGGTTCTCCAGAACTGGTCAGAACTGGATAAATACTCACCTCTGCTCGAGAGATTCTCAATCATCCAGGTGATGGTTGTCGCAAAGGTACTTTTTCAAAAAGCAACTGGACTTTCTTTGAAGATACTTTGCTTCTCATCCAAGAAACTTCTTCAATTCTTTGCTTCTGGTTTCAAAGAAAGTCCAGTTGCCTTTTGGAAAGCATCTTTGGAAAACTAATCAAGGAGAGAAACAACCTAGAACTAAGGAGAAATTTCCTAACAGAAGTTGTGGGTGATCCATCAATGGAGGTTTTCAAGAAGAAACTGGACAACCACTTGTCTGAAATGGTATATACTATAGGGTCTCCTGCTTGAAAAGGGGGGTGGATTAGAAGACTTCCAAAGTCCCTTCCAACTCTATTATTCTATGGTCTTCCAAACATATCTTTGAGGGTTGATTTAATTACCTTTCCAGTATGAAATAATCCAGGAAATCAAGCAAAGGGTGAGAAAAACTGCTACTGCAATGACATCACATTATACCTTTCTTCCTTTTCTTGTTTTTTTTCCAGTGACAATATACACATGCATTCTGCCTCTTGATCCCTGGATTTTATAGTATTTTTTTTAAATTCAACTTTTCCTCTACAGCAAGAAAAGTGAGTGCTTTCTGGCCCTCCTTCTTCCAAAGCTTAAGTTTTGTACAGGAAATGGGGAAAGTTTATTAAGGGCAGGGAGAAAGAGAGAATACGTGCTTCCTTATGGATGCGGCTTAAAAATGATGGAAAATCCACACCACTTTAAAGGCTAGTTATTGATTTATGCTACTGTGTGCCTAAGAACAAGCTTTTCATGAAAAAAACTAAAAATAAAATAGAAACAGGCTCCCAATTCCAGGTTTGGTGTTTTCAATTAAAAGGAGACCATGGCACTGGTGACGGCAAAATTTTGTTTTTAATCTTTGAGATTCCTGCCAGCTCAGGTCGTATCAGACAAACAGAACAGCTTGATTCAACGGAGCAGTCAATGGTTTGAGTTTGTGGAGGAAAACTGACTTGATTGTTATAAGGCAGCAACTGGGGGAAAAGAAAGGGGCTTGGAAGCTTGAATTTCCAAGGTTCTCATTCAGTCCTTCTGAAGCCTTTACTGGCTGTTAGATCTTAAAAAATTGGTGAGATTCTTCACTCATGGGGTTGGGTTTTCCACATACTTTGGGAACAAAGTCCATATGGAGATTCTCAGTCATCCAGGTTATGGTTATCCCAAAAATGCTTTCTGAAAAGGCAACTGGACTTTGTTCTTCCTTGAAGACGTTTCACTTTTCATCCAAGAAGCTTTGTCAGTTCTTCAGAAGGCAACTGGACTTCTCAGGTTAAATAAATAAATGAATAATTTTTTTAAAAAGCAGAATC
Source organism: Laticauda laticaudata (assembly GCA_004320025.1). Classification (NCBI taxonomy): domain Eukaryota; kingdom Metazoa; phylum Chordata; class Lepidosauria; order Squamata; family Elapidae; genus Laticauda; species Laticauda laticaudata. The sequence continues at coordinate 17,408 of BHFT01080771.1, forward strand.
AATTGAATTTCCTGAAAAATAATTTTCCTAAAATGGCACTTCGAATATTGCTTCTCCAAAATATCTATGTCAATTCTCAAATGCTCTGATGCTGTATTTATTTGTTAATTGAATTTATTAAATGCCAAAAAAAGGAAGAACTACATCTACATAAATGATTACAGTGAGAAAAAGAACATTTGTGGACTCAAACATGGTCCAGAGGTTAAGCTGGTAGGATAATTGGCATTTAGGTCTGCTACCTTTTGAGGTTTAGATGTGGCAGTGGGCAGCTGGCTCACTCACGGCAGAGAACAGGCATCTCAATTGAATTAGGGTGTCATCCAAGACTCTGAAGGGCTTGTAGATGATCCAAGCTTATCTGGCCTATGATGCAGTTTCATCTATTCATTTCAACCCCAATCTGTGCTAAACACTCACTCAGGATCAGACCTCAGCTATGGAGGTCTGATTATGGGAAAGGTTTTGATGCCAAAGCTGGACAGAGTATTTCTTTCCTTGTTGTTCCCTCACCCATCCTAATTTTTGCTAGAATGAGTGAAAATTTGCTTTTGAAGGAGAGAGATGACCCAAAATGGCCATGGATGGAGTTTAGTGGTCTTGCATTGATAATATCTCATTGATAATATATTCCAATACCTCAGGGGCTGCCCCAAAGAAAAGGGAGTCAAGCTATTCTCCAAAGCACCTGAAGGCAGGAGAAGAAGCAACGGATGGAAATTTATCAAGGAGAGAAGTGACCTAGAACTAAGGAGAAATATCTTGACTGTGAGAACAATTAATCTGTGGATTAAATTGTTCAGAGGTTTTGGGTGCTCCAACACTGGAGGTTTTGAAGAAGAGATTGGACAACTATTTGTCTAAAATGATTTAGAGTTTCATGCCTGAGGAGGGGCCTGGATTTGAAGACCTTCAAGGTACCTTCCAACTTTGTTATTCTATTAACCAGAAACTGCTTGCCTCTAGAACTTGTGGGCACTCCAACATTGGAGATTTTTAAGTGGAGACCGGACAGTCCTTTGTCTGAAATAATATAGGTTCTCCTGCTTGAGCAGGGGGTTGGATTGGAAGACCTCCAAGGTCCCTTCCAGCTCATTCATTCTTTTCTATTCCACCGAGAATTATTTCCTAGGCCGCAGGCAGACCTAAGGGAAATCGGACGATCCCAGCAAGGCAGCAATACCATACAATTTTCTCTCTGTCTCTCTCTCTCTCTCCCCCCCTCCCAGTCTTAGTTGCTTTGCATAATGCTGGTTGCTTAAATGCAAGCTTTTTAATTGACTCCTGTTAGACTAGTGAGAGATCAAGGAGGTGAGCAGTGAATCTAGATGAGTGCTTCTGAATGACTCTTCTCACTCAGCTCATTAAGAGAAGTGGGAGTTTGTCTCTGAGGGACCAGAAAGTGACTCTCAGGGGTTGAGGGGGTTCGGCCGTTTCCTGGTGGCTGGTCCTGCAAACCTAAGCAGATGTTGTTGTCCTTTGTGAAGGGGAGGAATTTTAATCAAAGGCTGATTTCACTGCAGAAAAGGACAGCCCTTGTTTGTCATTTTATTTATTTATTTTGATTTGTCAATCGCTTACAAGATAATAGGTAGAAGTATATACATAGTTATGAATACATGAAATGGGTACATATAAGACAAAAAGAAACAATAGGACAGGGACGGTAGGCACGTCGGTGCACTTATGCATGGCCCCTACAGACCTCTTAGGAAAGGAGTGAGGTCAAGAGTAGACAGTCTAAGGTTAAAGTTTTTGGGGTTTGGGGAAGAAACCACAGAGTCAGGTAGAGTATTCCAGGCATTGACCACTCTGTGGCTGAAGTTGTATTTCCTGCAATCAAGTTAAGGAGAAGACCTGTTGAAAGTTTCCGGAAAAAAAGAAAGAAACACGGCCTGTTTCTTGCATCAAATGTTCAAGTGGACCTTCTTGGAGAACTGGAACTTCTCCATCATCTGGCGATGGATCGAATGTGCCTGGGCTAAGCCCTTCATTTCAATTGCAAGCTGTAAACATTCTTCTTGATCGATGACAGAAGATCTGGAATGTTTTTGAAGTCTTAAATTGTTTCTTGTTACTTTTTTTCTCTCCACGGTTCCGGTGAGGAATTAATTTGGGCTTTTATCAAGACTCACTGAACAGGCTTGGTTGGATTTATAGGCAAAAAAGCATTTAGCTATTCGACTTAGGGGCTATTTTTTTTAAGGAGTCCAGAATCATTCCCACTTTCATACAGAAAGTGTTGGAATGTGCTAAGATGGATAAGCTCACATTGGAACTAAAAGGCAGAGAAGAATCTGAATATTATGCGGCATGGGACAAGTGGTATAACTGGTTAAAGAGTAGAAATAAAGATTAATGTAAATATATAAGTAGATATTAGTATGTATATTGTCGATGTCACAATGTTGTCAAGAATGAATAAGAGATTTGTATTTTGGAAGATCACAATTAAAACATAGTTCAAAAAAAAGGAATGCCACAAATTGTGAGAAGGTGAAGTTTGGGCATCAAACCAAGATGGGACATGAGACGTAATCCAATTTATTAAGATTGGGTCTATTCCGCTGAGACTATACCACTAGGAGAGACCCACCTGGAGAAACACCAGAGTCCAAAAACCTTAGCAACCTAGAGAAACAGAGGATCAGTGAGGTCAAAGTATCATGGTCGGAAAAGGCCACGGATGTCCATGGTTTGGACAACATAACAGAATAGCAGAATTGTCCCATTCCAGACAAATGACTGTCCAAATCTCTTCTTTAAAAATCTTCAGTGTTGGAGCACCCAGAACTTCTAGAGACAAGTCATTAATTGTTGTAACTGTCAGGAAATTTCTCCTTAGACCTAGGTTGCTCCTTTCCCTGATTAGTTTCCATCTATTGCTTCCTATCCTGTCGTCAGGTGCTTTGGAGAATAGATTGACCACCAGTGGTGGGATTCAAATATTTTATTCTACCAGTTCTGTGGGCATGGCAGAGGAACGATACTGTAAAATCCCCATTCCTTCCCCATGCCACTAACCTGCTTTCCAGCTCCGTTTTCCTATGCAGGGCAATGAAAGAAGACCCAGCCGATCAGCTGGGACTCGATGGGAGGCAGAGAAGAGATGGGGACGGGGCCAGTCAGAGGTGGGATTTGCCAGTTCTCCAAACTNCGGGGCCAGTCAGAGGTGGGATTTGCCAGTTCTCCAAACTACTCAAAATTTCTGCTACTGGTTCTCCAGAACTGGTCAGAACTGGCTGAATACCACCACTGGTCAACCCATTCTTCTTTGGGGCAGCCCCACAAAGCCCCATGAAATTCCAGATTAAAGCACCCCAGACAGGGCTGTTTCGAGTCTGCTTGAATGACTCAACACGAGGCCTATCACCTCTCTAAATCATGAGTTTCCCTGTCAGGTTGCTCTTTCTAGAGGGGGACATTTTTCATCACATTCAACCAGAATGCTACAACGTCCACTGATTGACCTGCTGGCTGTGTGTAAATCATCAAGATGGCTTTGCGTATTCAGAAAGTGTTGGAGGAAATAAGATTAAAATTATTCTTATCAGAGGCTGGATGCTCCATGCACTTGATGTAATTCTCCTTCCTCATCTATCTTCCAGATGAGATTAAAAAGAATATATTTGTTTTCCTGAAGCAGGGCGGAGCTCATCGGCATCTTTTTTTTTTTTTAAATCTATATTTTATTTATTTTGTTCTTAATGGGCAGAATCCAGCAGTGAGAAATATATGTATTTTTTTTTAAAAAAAAGGTAATAAAAGTGGTAATCTATCAAAAAGGAAAAAAAAAGAGAGATAAACCAAACACAAAACTTATTCAAAAGAAAAGAAGTTCATCTTGAACATTAAAAACAAATCCACGAGCACATTTTTAAGCATCCTATCCTAGCAATATAAAACTCAGGCTTCCAAGAAAACTTCATATTTAGGAAGCTCACGAGGTATATCTTTCCTAATTATCCCACAGTTTTCTTCCTTGATTATACAGATAGAAACAGCCCAAGTTTTAAATACAATTATAGGTTTGCTATTTTAGATCCTGCTTGTCTTTAAACATGATCCATGGCTTGCTAGCTGTTAGAAAGTTATTTCATATGGTGATTCTGGTTTTTCCTTTCCTTTCCTTTCCTTTCCTTTCCTTTCCTTTCCTTTCCTTTCCTTTCCTTTCCTTTCCTTTCCTTTCTTCTTCCTTTCCTTTCCCTACCTTTCCCCTTCTTTCCCTCTTCCTCTTCCCTCTCTTCCCTCAAAATTAAGATTTCCCTGTTCAAGCTAAAAGGCCAAAGGAATTATTTTTTTCTTTCTTATTCCCAAGAATGGCCTACCACAGAAAAAAATAGGATAGACAGATTCTTAATTATGAATTCTAAAATCTGCTTCATAGATTTTTCAAATCAACCATTTAAGTGCCATTTCACCTGAAAAATAAACAGCTCATATGGAAAAGATCAAGAATGGGTCATACACCTTCATAGATCTACATTGCATTTCCAGGCTAGCTTTGAGATTTGAGTTTAGAGCAACAATTAAAATCAACTATACCATCCTTTCTGATTCCTTCTGCCCCCTCTCCAGAATCTTTGAGCTCTCAAAACACTGGAGGGTTCTACAAAATCTAAGGATGACTGGCTCCTTCCTGAGGCTAATCAGAACAAGTACAATGCATTTTCAGAAGTTTCTGCTTCAATCAAAACTCTACAAAGCACAACCAAATAGGTAGAAACAGAAGCACATTACATGTGGTAGGCATATCACTGTCGTTTTCTTTGGATGAGAAGGAGGAGAAGGAAGAGGAAAAGGAACTGTGAAAAGGGAGAAGGAGGAGGAGGAAAAGAAGATGGAGGAGGGGGAAGGTGGAGGAGGAGGAGGGGAAGGGGAAGAGGAGGAGGAAGGGGAGGGAGAAGGAAAAGAGGAAGGAGGTGGAGAAGGGAAGAGGAGGGGGAAGAGAAAGAGGGAGGAGGAGGAGAAGAAGCAGAAGGAGGAGAAGAAAAAGAGGAGAAGGGGAAGAGGAAAGGGAAGAGAAGAAGGGGAAGGGGAGGAGGAGGTGGAGGTGGAGAAGGAGAAGGAATAGAAAAAGGGGAGGAGGGTGAAGGGGAAGAATAAGGGGAAGGGGAGTAGTAGTAGCAGTCATAGTAGTAGTAGTAATAGGAGGAGGAGGAGGGGGAGGATACAACCAGAACCTCTCTTTGACTTAATGACCTTTTGAATCATTGCTTGTTCTTCTTCCAAAATAACACAACAATCTCTCAGGTACAGAACAAAACTCTGGCCACCTCGGTGAGAAATGACACATACACAATTCTTCAATTCTTTCTCTGTCTCTCAGAGACAGGGGAGCCGGGATCATTAAGAGATCATTAAGCCCAAATTATCATATCTTCTAAACACTCTCTACACAGGTGGCATTTGGATCTCCTGGCTTCAGCTTTGCCTTGTTAATCAACTTCTCCAGACCCAATCTTCTGATTTTGTATTTTTTTTTTTTTGCCTACCTTGGTAAATCTAGTTGGCATTATTAAAAATGCCAACTGCCTCTCCTAATAACTTCATAGTTTCATCTGTCAAGAAAGTATATGTTTAGGCATAAGAAGAGAAAGCTGTCTACAAGAGATCCTTGTTCAGATGGAATGAAGGACAGAAGGAAGTTGGAAGACATTGTATATATGCTATCCTAGATTTAGGGTGTTAGCAATTTATTTCATGACCAGTTTAATCATGGTTTGTTGCTTCTAGATGAGATGGGTGACACGTAAATCTGATAAACAAAACAAGCCTTGCTTTCCATCTCAACTTATTCTCCAAAGCACCAGAGGGCAGGACAAGAAGCAATGGATGGAAACTAACCAAGGAAAGATGCAACCTTGAACCAAGGAGAATTTCCTGACAGTGAAAACAATAAACCAGGATTTGCCTGATTTCAATAAATCAGTGGAACCACTCGCCTTCAGAGGCTGTGGGTGCTCCATCACTGGAGGCTTCCAAAAAGAGACTGGACAACCTTTTGTCTGCAATGTTATAGGGTTTCCTGCCTGAGCAGGGATTGGATTAGAAGACCTTCAAGGTCCATTCCAACTCCCATATATTCCTTTAAGTCATCAAAGATATACTGTGGATAATGTAGGTACTTGGGGCAGAGAAGAGATAAGGAAAGCGGTAAATACATGTATTAAATCTCTGTTAGGCTTAGCAACAAACTCTAGAAAGATGGAAAAGATCCGAGAAAAACCAAAAGGTGATTTTTTTTTCAGGAGGCAACTGGCCTTCATTTTTTCCCCCCCTTTTGGAGAAGTTTTGCTTCTCATCCAAGAAGCTTCTTCAGCTCTAACTGGATGGTTGTGAATGGAAGGATTTATATTCTACTGGTCATTTGCATCCTTTTGGTTATCTGGTAATATAATGGAAGGAATATAAATCCTTCCATTCCCCACCATCCTGTCAGAGCTGAAGAAGCTTCTTGGATGAGAAGCAAAACGTCTTCAAAGAAAAAACAAGAAAGTCGAGTTGCCTCCTGAAAAAAAGCACCTTTGGGACAACCAGGACCTGGAGGATGGAGAATCTCTACAGAATCCGAGAAAAGAGTTTCCTAGTTCTTCAGTTGCAACTGAAGCTTTACGAAGCTTCTCCTGTGGAAATATTGAATTGCTAACTAGGGCATACAAAACCTTCACTAGACCAATACTTGAATACAGCTCATCTGTCTGGAAGCTGCACTGTATATCGGAAATTAATACAATTGAGCGAGTCCAGAGATATTTCACGAGAAGAGTCCTCCACTCCTCTGCTCGCAACAGAATACCCTACATCACCAGGCTCGAGATTTTGGGGGCTTGGACAACCTAGAACTACGCCGCCTACAGTTGGACTTCAACGTAGTACACAAAATTATCTGCTACAATGTCCTACCAGTTAATGACTACTTCAGCTTCAACCTCAACAATACAAGAGCACACAACAGATACAAACTCAAGGTAAACTGCTCCAAACTTGATTGCAGAAAGTACGAGCAACAGAGTGGTCAATGCCTGGAATACACTCCCTGACTCTGTTGTTACTAACCCCCCCCCACTCCTTTAACCTCAAACTATCTACTATTGACTTCACCCCATTCCTAAGAGGTCTGGAAGGGGCGTGCATAAGCGCACCATCGTGTCTACCATCCCTGTCCTATTGTCTCCATTTATTCACACCTATTTCCTGTATTCATACACATGTTTATACTTATACTTATTATCTTTGTAAGTGATTGACAAATCAAATAAAACAATAAAATAAATAAATAAACCAATGCATTTCCATGAGCCTTCTTGTTTATGAGCAATAAACTCTAGAAGGATGGAGAAGAAGATCCCAGCAAAGAGTTTTCTAACTTCTTGAGATGCAACCAATGCATTTCAATGAGCCTTCTCAATTTTGACCTTACCTGTACGGGAGGTGGAGACAGGCTCCATCGTAACAGCAGTGGTTCAAAGAAAATACGATGGGTCCCGTGTCTCACAGTTTAATTCAGATAAAGAAGCTCTCAGGAAGGGGAGAATTTTCACTCCTGTCTTCCTTTCTTGGTCTCTGCAATTTTAAATAAATAAAAATGAGGTGTTTTTTTTTTTGCCTCAGGCACATCTCTGCTGGGTGTTTGGCAGGCCTGCTCAGGGTGATTCCATGAAAGAACCACACAAAAGAAAGAAGGAAATGCTGTGCTTGAAATTCCAACACAAACTTAAAAGAAAAACCTGGATGCATTTTTGTGGCCGGCTCAGAATGGATCTGAAATAAATATGGAGGAAACCTAATAAGTACAGTTTTTAATGCTCAAAGAAGTTCAATCCCAGGCTGTGTAGGGATGCACTCAAGATCATGTGAAGTGTTAGCGTGCTTCATAATGTAAGACCATATTGGAAGACTGTATCTAATTTTGGGCATCATGATATATATAAAAAAGAGTTGAGATTCTAGAAAGAGTGCAGAGAAGAGCAACAAAGATGATTAGGAAGCTGGAGGATAAAACACCTAATGAACAGTTGCAGGAATTGGGAATGTCTAGTCTAGTGAAAAAGAAGGACTAGGGGTGACATGATAGTAATCTTCTAATATTTGAGGGGCTGCACAAAGAAGAGCTATTCTCCAAAGCACCTGAGGGCAGGACAAGAAGCAATGGGTGGAAACAAATCAAGGGGAGAAGCAACTTAGAACTAAGAAGAAACTTCCTGACAGTGAGGACAGTAGAACAATTTGCCTTCAGAAGTTGTGGGTGTTCCAACACTGGAGGCTTTTAAGAAGGGACTGGACAATCATTTGTCAAAAATGGTTTACTGTAGGGTCTCCTGCTTGAGCAGAGGGTTGGACTAGAAGATCTCCAAGGTCCCTTCCAACTCTGTTATTTTGTTATTTGATTACTTATAGAAGGGATAAAATCAGGAATGAGATTATAAGGGAAACAATTGAAATAGAATCAATATATCTACAAAGACAGCAAATGAAATGGTTTGCCTGTCTGAAGAGAATGATTGAGGATTCCATACCATATAAGTCAAGGGTCTCCCACCTTGGCAACTTTAAGCCTGGTGGACTTCAACTCCCATCATATGAACTTCCCAAAATTCCTTAGCCAGCCATGCTAACTGAGGAGTTCTGGGAGTTGAAGTTCACAAGTCTTAAAGCTGCCAAGGTTGGAGAGCCCTGATAGAAGACGTACATGAAAAGAGGAGACCCAGAAGAGGATGGAGAGGCCACATCAAAAACACATCACAGCTGCATCAAATTACAATGGCTGAGGCCACAAGAAGTGCAAGAATCCAAATTTTGTATCTCCCTCAACCACTTAAAATGGTAAAAGAGGAAGCACAGAAAAAAGAAGCTTGGCTGAACCTCTTCAACGTCACCAACTCTTCAAGTAGCTTGTCTAAATATCTCATATCTCCAGAAAGTCAGCTTTTTTCCCCTACAGTAAAAGGTAAAGGTTCCCCTCGCACATACGTGCTAGTCGTTTCTGGCTCTAGGGGGAAGTGCTCATCTCCGTGACAAAGTTGAAGAGCCAGCGCTGTCCGAAGACGCCTCGGAGGTCATGTGGCCAGCATGACTAAACACCGAAGGCGCACAGAACGCTGTTCCCTTCCCATCAAAGGTGGTCCCCATTTTTCTACTTGCATTTTTTACATGCTTTCGAACTGCTAGGTTGGCAGAAACTGGGACAAGGAACGGGAGCTCACTCTGTTACACGGTGCTAGGGATTCGAACCGTCGAACTGCCAACCTATCTGATCAACAAACTCATCATCTTAGCCCCTGAGCCACCACGACTCCTTTTCCTACAGTAAGTAAGATCATTTGATAAGCCAGTGCTGATCCTGGTTTGGAAGCCACAAGAGAGATGTACATGTTTTGCAGTCCTGAAATTGATTGGCTGGAATTGAAAAGTTGATTAACTTGGCCTATTGGGGATAGTTTCGATGTTGATTGGAAGGATGTTCATGTGATTGTGACCTCACAATGAAAGACACTAGCTTTTGCAAACAAGAATTCATTAGATCCCTACATTCCTTTCCTTGTCATCATCAAGTTGTTGTTTTTTGTTTTTGTTTCCACAATTGTTCTAGCAATCCAAACCCATGGCAGCTTCATTTATCCAGATTATGGGGAAAAGTTTGCGATCCAGGTTGCTGTTGATGAACAAGACCCCTCTGCAACTCAGCTCTTCTTTATTTGGGGACCCATCTGTTCCTCCGTGCATTTTTTTTCAAGCCAAAGAAAACATATTTCACAGCGACATCATTGGAAAGTAAGATAAATGCTATTTTAATGCACGGGTGACATATGTTCTTCTTTTTTCTTACACACATTTGGTGGTAGTTTCTCTCTCAGAGAGAGAGAGAGAGAGAGAGAGAGAGAGAGAGAGAGAGAGCCTCCCTCCCTCTCTCTCTCTTTTCCCCTCCCTCCCTCCCTCTCCCCTCCACCTTCCCAAAAACAAACAATAGAGGACTCCCAGCCTCCAAATAGATTTGTTAAGAGCAGCTCTAAAAGGAGACAGATTACTAGAAGAGGGAGAAGGGTATATACCATTTTAGAGAGATCAATACATAAATAAAAACTGCCTACCTGCTGGTTTCCAAGGAAATAGAAAAAAACATTCTCAAAGGGAAAACAACTGTGCTTGCAAAGCCTGAAAATTCAAGGTAAAAATGGTGATAAAAAACGTCTATCAGGAATTTATTCTAGCGAAAGCTGGTGGGACTATCAAAACTAAGTCTAAGAGGCGGATTTTATGACAGGTATCACTCTTGATATGTGGAGACTGAGAATACCCTTTTGGGAAGCCCTATGCCCCACTGGTTTATCTTGACAAAGGAAAGCAGAGTTATCCAGGGATATTAAGCCCAGAACTGTAAGTTAGATTGGGAAGTCCAAAACACATCTTGGAAAAAGTCAAGGCAAACCCCTTCTTGAATATGGGTCAGTTCCCCCCCTCCCCCCAATCTCAGTTTTTAGAGCCAGGTCCTTTAAAAGAAAATGGGGGAAAAAAACCCTTCACTCTTCGACAAAGGGCCATATAATTATTTGCTTTTAGTTTGCACTTCCCATCTGTTCCTTTTGCAAAATTTTTGAGCACTCAACTTTTCTCTGCCAAAGCCAGCTGTTTCATCAGATGTAGTTGACCCAATTCTATGATGCTGATGCTAAAACTTATAAAAGGTTCTGGGAAATCTCTCCTAGCTTGGATGGTTCCAGGAGATGGGAAGAGACCCATGATTTCTTTCGAAAAAAACTTGCTTACTGTCTATTTTTACAGTCCCCTTTTCTAGAAACACAATTCTAGGCTGCATCAATAGAGGGACAGACTCAAGATCATGTGAAGTGTTAATACCACTTTATAAAGCCTTGGGAAGGCCACACTTGGAAGATTGTGCTCAGTTTTGGTTGCCATGATGTAAACAAGATGTTGAGACTCTGGAAAGAGTGCAGAGAAGAACAACAAAGATGATTAGGGGACTGGAGGCTAAAATATATGAAGAATAGTTGCAGGAATCGTGAATATCTCATCTAGTGAAAAAGAGGACATGATAGACATCTTCCAATATTTGGGGAAGACTTCTAATTGTTCTGATGTGCAGTACTCTACAGTGTCATTTTGAGGGTAGGAGTTGAAACAGTTTAGGTCCGGGATGTGACGGGTCCGTAAATATTTTGACTTGAGCATTATACATTAACAATGCCTTGGTAAGACCACACTTGGAAGACTGCATCCGGTTTTGATCCCCACAATATAAAAAAGACATTGAGACTCTAGAAGGAGCACAGAGAAAACCAACAAGGAAGATTTAGGGGACTGCAGGCTAAAACGTACGAAGAATGGTTGCAGGAATTAGGCATTCTAGTTTAATGAAAAGAAGGAATGTGGGTGACATGATAACAGTGTTCCATATTTGAGGGGTTGCCACAGAGAACAGGGGATCAATCTATTCTCCAAAAAGCAGGTCAAGAAGCAATGGTTGGAAACTAATCAAGGAGAGAAGCAACCTGGAATTAAGGAGAAACTTCCTAACAGTGAGAATAATCAATCAGTGAAACACCTTGCCTCTAGAAGTTGTGGGTGCTTCATCATTGGAGGTTTTGAAGAAGAGACTAGACAGCCACCTGTCTAAAATGGCATAGGGTCTCCTGCTTGAGCAGGGTATTGGACTAGATGTTCTGACCCACACCCTTTTCCAACAAATCAAACACAATCCAAACGGAACAGAAACCTTGTAATGATTTTACAAAATAATTAGCTGTGATAAAAGCCTTGCCAAACCGTGCGAGACTTGCCAAAAGATAACAGACAAGAAATAATTTGCAATACAAGAATTTTCAAATACAAACTCAGGATACTGGAATGTGCACAAGGCTGTAGTTTCAAAACGTCTTTGCCGTCTGCAAAGAATGTTTGCTTCACATCTGGCTTTTACCTTCTTGAAGGACCCCTCCTGAATCGCCCATGCTGTTGTAGCTGCTCTTTCCTATGAGCAATCTTGCGTGCATGTGCACTTGGCACAGGCTCCTCAGGAACCTCCTCATCGCTGCTGCCAGCCCCCACAATCTCTGAAGGTAGCAGTCTACTCCCTAATGGTCCTGGCCCCTCATCTGAGTCCTCACTCTCCTCAACCATCCGCACCTGCTGCTGGCTAACCACAACACTAACCACAACAGAAGACCTCCAAAATCCCTTCCATCTCTGTTATTCTGTTCTGAAACTGGAATGTGCCCACAAGCCATGATTTAAAGTTGTTTTCTTCATCTGGATATCGGTGACTGTTATCTCTTGCAAATCTTAGAAAAAGGATAGGGTAGAGATGGAGGATAATCAACAGATGTCCTTGAAAGTTCTCCCTAAATTCAACCTTTCATTTATCTTCATCTTGCTTATTGAAGGAGCTCGATGGCATGTTGCTTAAACTGTCCAATGGAAGTTAAATCAAGGAAGGACAAATTTCTCGCTTAAATCCTAATTTCCCCAAACTCAGGTTCATTCTGTCATAATTCGGCATCAATTTGCTTCCTCATACTTTCCCCCAAACCATTGTGATATTTTCTGTGAGGGGAGAGGTGGCTTAGAGGTGGAACTTTTGCTTCACAATCAGGAGACTGTGAGTTTGATTCTAGGTAGAGGCAGATATTTCTCTCTCTGGGCAAAATGAGAATATATCTGCTTGAACAAAACTCCACATTGGAGACAGGAAGGGCATCCAGCCAGTAAAACACTCTGTTAGCTCCACTCAGTTGCTCAGTCTCCACCCCATAAGGGATTATGGAGTCATTAAAAGAAGATGATGATGGCAATATTTTCTGCCTTTCCACAAACTTTTTACTACCCAATTTTTGCCTACAACTTTTCTTTGTAAATGAACCTTTCTGTACATTTTTCCAAATAGATGCATTCGGGGCGAGTACTTTCTTTTATAGACAGAGATATTTTTATATTTTGCAATCATTCCCCCTCATTTTATATGGGTTTTTAAATACTTTGCATTTCCCAGAAATGGGAAAACAACCTGCTTTCTCTTCTTATATGGATCCATGAAGTGAGGACAAGGCAAATTTTCTATTAAAATGCAAACTCAACTAACTTTCCCCTCCTCCATTCTTGCAATGCAATCAAATTTTCGCAACTTCTGAAAACACTACTGGGAAATTCCAAGAAATCTTTGAGATTATAGTAATTCCCCACCCCTCCCATTCAAGTGCCAAACTCCAGACCAAAAAAGACTCCAAATTTCTAATAGCCTTCTCTCCTTTTCCCCATTCCTGTTTTTTTTATTATTTTTGAGCAGTTTTTGGAAACATTCCCCTTAATCATATCTTGAATTAATGTGGGGCTTGTTCATTCCGAGCTCTCATTACCCTCTTAATTAACCATGCACAGATGGAAAAAGTCGAAACTGCTTCAGTTGCGTTGTTCTGCTAGTTTTAAAATGAGATGGCAGATGGAAAGCATGGCAAAAAAAGGACCAGCTCACAGGCAGGATACAAGTTTTCAAGCTGTCACCAAAACGTCAGCAAACGTTCCCATCTGTTTAGTGGAGAAATCGGGCACCGAAAGGGTTGGGATGCCAACCAGCGAACATAAGTTCAAAGGATTCCAAACAACATAGGCAGACTAGCAAGTTTCTCCCTCCTTGCTCTTGCTCTCTTTTAAGAATCCTTTTCTTTGGAAGATGTACCATGAATTGTGGCTTGCAAGACAAACGCTACAACCACAAGCCCAGGATTCAGTTTGAGAAACCGAAGGAGGAGTCAAGTGAGGATCTGGCTTGGAGTCATTATGTAGTTGCAAGCAGCATAAGCTTGATCTCCCCTGAGATCTGTGAAGTCTTATCTGGTTGTTTCCAGTGGAAAGCCAATAGATTGAGCAGATCCTTGTAAGATAGGTGATAGACAATAAAGTTGCTTTCTTTAGCTACTTATGATTGGCTGTGGTTGCTTGCACCTGATAGATTCAGAAGTGAGGGCTGGCTGAATACCAGCAGGGCAGAAAGCTGATCATTTCTCTCAATAGAGGAATTACTGAGTCTGTCATCTGCACTTCTATAACTGTCTAGTTTGGTTCCCAAACCCAACAAGACAGATACAGACTTCAGAGAGTAACTAGGATTGCAGAAAAAACAATTGCTACTAACCTGCCTTCAATCAAGGACCTGTTTGATGAGTCAAAATATGAAAATATTTACAGACCTCTCACCTCCTGGACATAAACTCCTACTCTCAAAACGATGCTATAGGGCACTGCACACCAGAACAACGAGACACAAGGACAGTTTTTTCCCAAAAGCCATCACTCTGCTAAACAAATAATTCCCTCAACACTGTTCAGCGATTTACAAAGTCTGCACGACTATTCCTGTTAATCTTCTCATCACTCCTGATCACCCATCCCCTCCCACTTGTGATTGTAGGACTGTAACTTTGTCACTTGTATCCTTATGATTTATATTGATTGTTTCCTTGTATGATTTGATTGCTTATTGTACTCTATGACTATAATTAAGTGTTGTACCTTATGATTCTTGATTCTTAATGAATGTACCTTTTCTTTATGTATACTGAGAGTATTTAAACCAAGAGAAATTCCTTGTGTGTCTAATCACACTTGGCTAATAAAAGTATTCTATTTTATTCTATTCTTTATTGGCCAAGTGTGATTGGACACACAAGGAATTTGTCTCGGTGAAATGGTCTCAGTATACATAAAAGAAAGATACATTCGTCAAGAGTTGAAAATCATAAGATACAACACTTAATGATAGTCATAGGGTACAATAAGCAATCAAATCATACCAGAAAACAGTCAATATAAACCGTAAGTATACAAATGGCAAAGTTACAATCATACAGTCACAAGTGGGAGGGGATGGGTGATAAGGAGTGATGAGAAGATGAATGGTAATAGTAATGCAGACTTTGTAAATAGTTGGACAGTGTTGAGGGAATTATTTGTTTAGCAGAGTGATGGTGTTTGG
>BHFT01080775.1:0-34053 GCA_004320025.1 Laticauda laticaudata
GTTCTATGTTTTGTTTGTTTTTAAAAATCAATAAAATTTTCAAAAAAAAAAAAGAAAGGAATCTTCTCCAGCACAAAAGTTCAAAAGCATCAGGACACTTGACTGTAATGTATTTCTTGACTGCTTGTTTCTTTACTGTTAAGGTTGATCCTAAAAGGCAGAAGTGATCCACTGTTTTACTATCTATATTCTCTGTTGTAAGGCAGGTTGTTGTAGAAATTGTCTGTCATTAGTTTGGTCTTTTTGTGTTTAATTTGGTTCCATTTTTATCACTGTAGTCTTTGACTTTTACTACTAGAACTTACAGATCTTTTGCATTTCCAGTTATCAGAGTAGTGTCATCAGCACAACACAGGTTAGCGATGTTTCTTTTTCCAATTTTAAGGAAATTGAATATTACATTATGCTTTACTCTACTTACATTGTTATTAGAGTCAAGAATTGTTTTCAATCTTCATTGCAATGGAAACTTCTTGATTTCTGTGAACCTAAAACAATTTATATATTAGGTTATAATATGTACAAAATTTTACCCAGCTTTCATGAAGATTGCTTAAAATGTACAAACTGAGGAGAAAATTGGACTGAATAAATTTAATATTGGAAAAGTGAGAGGCAGAATGAAATCAGATTGGCAAATTCATCCATCCCTAATTGCTCCCAGAAGGAATGCTCATGCCTTATTTCACACAACCTAAAAAGTTTGGGACAATTCATATAGAAGCTGTTTAAAAGGTAAAAATGTGTTCTTCTCCTTTAGTTTACTTTATTGTTATTGCACCTTGTACAATGAAATCAAACACCATCTTCAGTACACATCATGACAATGAAAACAAATACAAACACATATCCTTCACATTCTGTACACTGACACTGCACCAATACTGTACTATATAGTAGAATTCAACAGAGCTACTGCCCTGAAATAGAAGCTGTTTTTCAGACTATTTGTCCTTGTTTTTATTATTATGTACCATCTACCAGATGGTAATAGTACAAAAAAAGGGTGCCCAGGATGAGAGGGATATTTAAGAATGTTTTGAACTCTCTTAAGGCAGTGGGAGCTATAAAGCTCTTCCAAAGAGGGGAATGGGAAAATAAACTTCTGGGCAATGACATTAATCCTCTGGAGTGCTGTCCTATCTGCCACTGTGCAATTGGCAAACCATACACAGGTGCAGTAAGTTATGATACTCTATGGTGCAATGGTAGAAGGTCACCAGCAGTTTTCATTCAGTTGTTGTTTTCTGAGAAGTCTCAGGTAGTATAATCTCTGCCGGGCCCTTTTGACTAGTGCTGCAATGTGAGCACCCCAGATCAGGTCCTCTTTTAGGGTAACACCCAGAAACTTAAAACTAGCTCCACTCAGTCTCCATTGATAAACAAGATGTGAGCACCCCAGATCAGGTCCTCTTTTAGGGTAACACCCAGAAACAATGTGAGCACCCCAGATCAGGTCCTCTTTTAGGGTGACACCCAGAAACTTAAAACTGGCTCCACTCAGTCTCCATTGATAAACAAGAGTTGGATGTCTGATCTGTTCCTTCTATAATCCACTATAAAGACCAAGACAAAGACCTTGTTGAAGACCAAGTTATTGTCTCCACACCATGAAAGCAACCGGTCCACCTCATCTCGGTAGGCAGACTCATCCCCCTGGATGTTGTATCACTGTTGTATCATCTGCAAATTTAGTAATAGTACTACTAGTGTGAGTGGGAATACAGTGATGCACATAAAGAGTATAGAGTAAGGGACTCAACACATAACCCTTTGATGTACCAGTGTTAAGAATAAGGGTTGAAGATGTATGATTACCTAATCTGAACCTCTGTGAGTGGCCAGACACTGTGACCAGGAAACCCATAATTCAAAGGCAGATTAAATAAGAAAGTCCAAGGTCCAGAAGTTTAGATACTAGTCTATATGGAAGAATTGTGTTTAAATGCAGAACTAAAGTCTCCCCAGTAGTAGTAAAAATGGACACTTTGTCAAAAGATTTTACATAAGAGAACAAGATAAAATTCTACTTTTATAACACATCTGTTAAAAAAAACCTACAATCCATTAGGCTGCCAATATAACACATAATTTATTCTTTAGAGTTGAAGTACAAAGAAGGAAAGACATTTGGTAGAATTTCTAACAACAGTAAGTAAACATATTTGCAGATATGGAGAAAAATATAGCAGAGGCTAAACATTTTTCAGGAAAAACATCCCATCTTTAATAAAGTCAGAATTTCTAATCTTGAAATAAAAGTGGAAAATATTATTTGATTTATATTAAAGATACAATCCCTCACAAGTTTTTCTCAGTGCTGCTTACAAAACTAAGTATGAAACAGGTTAAAATGATGTGATTCTCAAGTTTCATGCTTGTTATGAAAAACATATTATCTTGCTTAGACAGATTCTTATGCCATCACTTTACTAAATGTTTGAATTAATTGTATCTTCACTGGGTAAAATTTAGAAGTTAAGGTCAATTCATTTCAATTTGGATTAATAAATGAAGACTTTTACTTGGCCTATTCTTTTTTCCAAGAGGAATATCCCATGAAATCCAATATGGATTACAGCATCTATCCCATACTTGAAATTTAAGACCTGAAAAGCTGCCAGATCTAACTTGGAAAGTTATACAAGAAGATTGGGGGATTCTTTTACTGTAGCAAACTTTGTTTAGTGATACATTTTTTCCCAGTGATAATAATGCTTTTATAA
Organism: Laticauda laticaudata; assembly: GCA_004320025.1. Lineage (NCBI taxonomy): Eukaryota > Metazoa > Chordata > Lepidosauria > Squamata > Elapidae > Laticauda > Laticauda laticaudata. Next base: position 2,727 of record BHFT01080775.1, read on the forward strand.
TTACCCTTTTTTGTTGTTGTTCTGTTCTCATTGTTGGCCTTCAGATTTCTGTTAAGAAAATGCCAAGAGGCTTCAGTTAGTATCCTGTTACATTGACAGTAGTAAATGGCTGGACATTCCCTAATAGCAAGCTATGCTACATAATAAAATTTTGTCTGATGAAGTTAAAGTGAGAGAGAGCAAATGTATAAGTAAATAACAAGAAACAATGAACATTTAATGAACATTTCTCCCATTTTTGTGAAATTATAAAAGTCTACATTAGGCTCCAAGGAAGAAACATGTGTTTAGCAATGATTAGCTTGTAATTAACAGCAAAAAGAGAAAATTTCAAAGAAATTATTGTTACCAGTCTTCATTACATCTGTCCATTATTGAGGCATAATTTTTCATCAGTTTGAAATCAAAATTAGGAACAAGAAATAGTGACATGGAAAGAAGAGTACTTGTATTTCTCTGTAAAAATTAAGCTAATTCCTTATTCCCTATTTGATATATGCAATACATAATTATACATAATAAAATAACCGTTTCATACTCTGGAAGACATGCTTTCTTAGAAGCTCCAAAAGACAAATCAAATTTCATTTCCAGAAGTCCATATAAAGAATAGCTTGATTACAAATTCTAAGGAGTAGCACTCTAAAGTACCCCATTGGTTATACAATTTCAAACATGTTGCTGCTCTAAACCGGCATACTGCATAAAAGAATGTAAAACAAAAAGTTGATAGGTATAGTATTAAAGGGGGGGGGAATCTGATTTAATATAAGTGTATAATGCCCACCTGAAAACATTCTAGCACGTCACTAGAATACTGGGCAACAATTTATTTCACAGACATAATGTTCAAATCCATATTACCGTGGTGTTAGGAAAATGTCCTAGTTTACTGAAATTAAACAAAGACAGATATTTGTTTAGAATCTTTTGTATCTGCAGCCAATAAATATATGTCGTCACTATGGTTGCAAAAACAAATACCCGTGATTGGAATGTGGTTAACAAGCATAAAAGCATAACAAGCATTAAGTTACATGGAAAGACTTACTGTCTGTATTATCTTAAACAACTGAATTCTTGGATAAAGGATGGAGTAAGTAGAATGAATTGATTAAAAACAAATCACTGATACAGAATTTTAACAATTGGCGAAATTGTTAGAGCACTGAAGCCAATATCTACAACTGGATTGCTTCAGTCCCACCATAAGCCGTAAGAAGCAAATTCCCTTCCCAACAATGAAGCCAAGTCATAAGCTGAATTCTTAAGAGTATATTAATGGAATAAAGCCTAAATAAAGATTTGTTTACTTGGCAGGCTCTATCTTAATTGATTAATACATTAAAATATTTTAATCTTTAAAATATTTAAGCATATGTGTGGTATTTTGCCTGCCATACAAGATTTCATTTTTAAATGTGCCTTGTTCAGAATAATTATTTTTACGATACCATATTTTGAATTTTTTTAAAAAATAACACTATAGCATGTAAATAATTATGCATTGTGAAATCATTTGGATACAATTCTGAAAGCCTTTAAAAATGATGCATTTTAGTATGTTTTATTTGTTCAGTTAATTCAAGTTAATTTCATGCTTCGGTATCGTAATACTGGTAAAGCACTAGTAGTAAAGCAATAAACCATGGCCACATAAAATATTTTCTTTTGAATAACCTATTTTCTTTTAGTTTGTAATTTTTTGCAAACTGATTTAAACAAAAGCCAAATAATTCCTTAAGAATCATTAGAAGTGAAAAACTCTACTGCTAATATTGCAGTGCTTATAGAATAAGGATAAGATTTTCACCACAAATGGTCACCTAGAGAAGTGTTAATTGGAACTAACAACTGTCACAAAGCAAGCAGGGATGTTAAGTGAAAAATCATGTGATTACAATTGTGCTTCCTATCTGGAAAGAGAAAAGACACATTGTTTCATGTTTTTGCCTTTTGTTTGCTTTCCAATCACTCCCCCATCATTTGGAGTGCTCTAGTATTTGCTTACTGTCTTGCACATATTGAAAGCAATGTGATCATGCCCCATCCCAGGGAGGACAAGAGGTCAGACAAAGGAAAGACTATCTATAGAAATTAATCATGTTTTTTCTCTCTCTACATCCCAAAAGTAGAACAGAGAGACTGGTAAGGAAGGGATTTCAAGATAATAATTTGTATGTGGAATGCACCCTTAGCTCCCATCCCAGGCTGGCAGCATGATCACATTGCTTTTGATGTGTAGAAGAGCCAACAGCTTGTTTTCTTGCAATCCCTTTCTTCCCAATCAATCTGCTCTGCAAGGAAGAGGGGGAAGGAGAGAAGAAAAGTAAAGAAAAAAAACAGATCAGGCAGAGGACAATGCATGCTGATTATAACAGTGATCACATGACTAAGGGATGCCATGAAGTTTGTAAATGGGCCATAAAGTTATTTTTTCAGTGATTATTTAGGTGACTGTCATTACTTTGAACAGTAGCCTAAAGAATAGGCAGGCTATACGAAGGCTACCTGTATTCAGGAATATACTGTAAACTTCTTTCAATGAAACTGACAGGAATCACTGCACTAAACCACAATACAATATATTTGGCTTAATATGCCACATAAACACACCCCACTGGTTTGTAAACAATGATTTATAGTTTTACATTTTGTATGAACTATACAAGTGTATTTTATTTAATAAATAATTATTGATCAAATATTGTGGATCTGATTCTTCTGAATCAAATTCTAACATTTCTGAAACATTGTGCTAAAAAGCCTTGCAAGAATGCAAAAGAAAACTTCTGTAAAAATGTGGTCTCTTTTTCAGCATAGATCTCCCGATATTCAGAAAACCCAAGTAAAAGTATATAAAATATAAACAGTGAGTTTCTCCTAAGCATTATAGTGTATACCTGAAAGTTCTCCTTGGGTCTTAATGAATATGCATGTAGATTGGGAGCAACCAGCTACAACAGGCCTTGCCAGACTCTGTTATTATATCCTATGTTACCATAGTTCTAGTCTTATTGTAGAGTTGATTTTCTGGTCTATCTAGTGGGTTATTTGTCATATAAAAATAATTGCCTCAGAGACAGCAGGGCCAACTAATGGATTAGGAGCACAATTTAGGAATTTGGGGATTCTATGAGTTATCAGCCAGTGGAACAGACTGCCATATGAGTAGAGTTGGCATGCTCTGGGTCACTTCAGTGAAGCCAGTCCATCAGAAGCTTAATCTTAGGCTAAGCCTAAATTTAACCCAATTCTTAAAAGTTGTCAAGGTTGAAAAACACTCCTTTAAATTTTGTCCATTTTGGTTTAATGAAGAAGAAATCCATTCTGTTAACTATCAAGGATATCTTGAAATTTAAAGACCAAACAAAAATTATAAAAAAATATTTTATTATTTTCATGGGCAAGTTTTCTAATATCAAATACCATTTCCTTTAACAATTTTTACACAGACATTTTCAACCGTTGCAGAATCTAAACAGGATTTAGAATATAAATTTACAGCATTTTAGATCATTCATAATTATCCAAAAAGAAAAAAATGAAGTACTATCCCCCCACATACAAAAAGAGCATATCCTTTCATTAAAAGCCCACATCCTTTAAATTTCTAGATGCAGTATTAAAATTTAAGTGAAAATGCAGCCAACTAGCCCACATGTTGGTCAGTCCAGGTGTTAGCTATCTACCAGATAATGAAGAACTAATTCATATTAGGACTCCAGTCTTTTAGTTAATAGTTTCATCTATCACAAAAGTGCACAGTTCAAATATTTAATTATATCAGAGGTAAAATACAAAAAATAGTAATTTTAGCTGATTTGTTTGTACCAGAGATGACACACAGTGCCTAATATTAATTTAATTCTCCTCCCTTTTAATTATGATTATACATTAGCTGTGAAGTTTTATAGAATCATGTCCTCCTTCTTCAAAATTAAGTGAAATTTGGACTTTTTAATGACAAAGATATTAATACATTGGATCTGTTATCATATGTATTTAATAATTGTCCAGTGCTTTCAAATCTAAAAAGGAAATATAGAGTATAATCAAATATGTATTTAATAATGTAATATTAATTAAAGACAGGCAGAAGGTAGAGACTGGATAATGCATCTGACACAGTAAAGAGAAGTTTTACCTATGTTAATAAAAGATGAAGATCATGTCTTCTTGTATGTTTTATATTAAATGGATTTCTAGCCCGTGACTAATTGCTTAATACTGAATTAAAAAATAAACAGTACAGTATGCATTACATATTCATGTAAATTTTACTAAATTAAACTACTGAAAATAAAAGATAATCATTGCCATAAAACAGTTTCTCCTTAACTTCATTTATGGCACTTTGCCTTGATCTATTATTTATAATTTGATAGCAGATTTGATTAAATGAAGAAGAAAGACTTGGAAGGGGAAGAAGGGAACCTTAATTGAAGATCTTCTAGTGTTTTGCAACACAATATAATAATAACTTGCTAGGCAATTATTTAAGAATTATCATGGAGAGTAATAGGTGAATGAAGATAAATAATAATGGACTCACATAGATGTATCAAAGGAGGCAAATGACAAATGTGTCATGATATTGAACATAAAACATGCATGGGCTGCAAATATGAAAAGCTGGGGTCTAATTGTGACAATGCAATTTAAAGCTTTTCCCCCAATACTGCAGTTTGTATTGGAAACCTACCTAATCCCATTCAACCATTATAGGTTAATAAGAAAGCACAAAATACAGTTTTAGTGTGCTACACTTGCAAATTTGTGAAATGCTACTCAGATATTTTTCTCCAGTTTAAGAAGCAAAATGCACAATTAGGAGAGTGAAGCTATGGCTGTCTTTGCACAATATATTAGCCCATGGCCTACAGAATTTAAGAGCTGCGTTCATATTACACTCAGAAGCATGAAGTAACTACAGTAGCTGGGTTCCCTCAGTAGGTTAATCTATAAACTAGCCAATCACATTTGCGGCTAGTATGTTGCAAGATCTTAGATAAAATTCCAAACCTGTATGCTGTGTCAGCCCTGGTCTCATCTTGTATTTAACATAAACATCTGCAAAAGGGTCCCTTTGGAGATCTCTGAACTCCCAAGAGTTTGCCCATGTGCCCATTTATTGCATTCACTGAATGTAACCAAGGGTCCATCTAATGAAGTCAAAGGTACATGTCATTTTGCAGAACTGAATCCAAAAGCTGGAATAATGGAAATTCTGTTTCTTTTCATGTTTGTTCTTTTCTGCCAGTAAAAAAGGTTAGATGGACAAAGAGTCTGTTTTCAATATATGTACATATCACTGACCTATTACAGGGTACATTTTCCTGTTAATACTGAATACAAATAAGACAGTTAATGTTATTCACCGTAAATGTAGAACAAAATGCATTTTATCACTGATTAGAACCATTAGGCTTAAAAATGAATCTAAAAAAGAGCCAGATTATGTTTAATAAATTCACCAAAGAAAGAAAGAAAAAAAATTGAGAAGAACTAGATGTAGTAGACCACTAGATATACCTTAGCCAATGAATCTCAATGGAAGATGATGCAATAAAGGAAATTGAATTATGCATTAAATATGCTTGGCAGGCTCTTTGACAAGCTAAGTATAATTTTCAAGAACAACCTCCCTCTGCATGAAGAGAAAAGTTTTTGATTAGTGTTGGCTATCTCTTCTAACATATGCCAGCGGCAGTAATCTCACAATCAATATAAAAGCTACAAAAGCAACGAGCCATGGAAAGATGCAAGCTTGGCTTCACAAGACAAGATAGAAAGACCTGCACATGGATTAGAGGACAAATAAAAATATACAATATCATCAAGAGAGTAAAAGGATTGAAATGGAAATGGGTCTACCTTGGTCTACCTGCCATCAGTTTTCTTGTAATGTAATAAGTTACATTACAAGAAAACTGATGGCAGGTAGACCAAGGCAGTCATAGAATGGATCCCACTTGATTAAAAAAATCTGCAAAAGAGATCTAATACAAGAGGGTTCAACATCAGCAAGTATTGCAGGCCCAATTGAGAAAAGAGAGCTCAGGATCTTATTGGTTGAAAACATACATATATACACACATGAAAAGGAATTTGTGTGACAAAGTCATTTGGATCCATTTTCAGATGGAGTCCAAGCATGAAGTAGTTAGAGATGCCTGGGGAGCAGCCTTGCCTAATTATTTGGGAATAGTTTTATCCTTTTGAAATTGATGAAGTAGACAGTGCAATTACTGGTTAATTAGATCCTTGCTCCTTCTGGCTAATGGGACCCTCCATGACAGTGACCTCCAGGTGGGTTCAAGCAGTGATAAATTCCCTAGGGAGTATTTCAGAGTTCTTTTAAGGAGGCTCTGATCCATCCCTTCCTTAAAATACCATTATTAGATCCCACCAGCCTTGACAACTTTCATTCAGTTTCCTGCCTTCCTTTTTTTTTAGGGAAGATGGTGGAAAATTTGGTTGTTTGGTAGCTTCGGAGAGTCATGGATAAAATAGATTCTGGAATATCTCGACCTCTTCCAGATTACACTTGATGATGATTTTTGGCAAGAGCAGGATGGGGATAGTGCATCTACTGTATTCTTGATCTTCTTAACTTCTGAGTAGCCTTCAGTACCATTGACCATAGTACCCTTTTCGGTTGGGAGGCAATCTTGCAATATTTGCAATGATGGGCTGCTACAGGTTTGGGATGCTTCTAGCGAACCCTCACAAATGACAATCAATTGGTCCTGCCCATCCACCCTGTACCATCCTGTCTTACATTTCCTTTTGCAAAGTGGATTACTGCATCTCAGCTGTTCTACTTACCAGGAAGGCTAGAAGGTGAGCTGGAGAGGTTCAAATTGATGTTTATTGAATACTACATGCACTCACAGAATCAGTTGTTAAACTGGTTGCAGCCCACACCTGACTATTTGCCTACTTTTTCCAAGGCCAGGCCCAATCAGTGTTAATAGGGAGCAAGAAGTCCACAGCCACTCTTTTGCAAATATGTATGGGCAAACCAGAGTTTAGCTGAATCTTGATAAAACCAAGTGGTTATAGGTGTGTTGGGCTTCAGGACTTGGGACTTTTGTTTTAGATGGGGTTGTATTGCCCCAGAGAGACTGTGTGTGAAGCTTCTTCTTGGATTCCCAACTTTTGATCAAAGAGCAGGTGGCAGTCATGATTAGGAGAATCTTTGCAGAAGTTTGTATTGTTGTGTCTTGTGTCCTTTTCTTAAATGTGAGTCCTGTACTCTTTCATTCGTGCCTGGTCATCTCTAATTTGAATTACTGTACTGTGCTCTACAGGGGACTACTCTTGAAGAATATTTGAAAGCTACAGATGGCACAGAATGCAGTTGTACAGACAGTTCTAGAGCCTCATAGGGTAGCCCATGTAACATCTCTCTTGTGCAAGCTGCACTGATTGCTCAATGGGATCTCAATGGAGACATTCAGTGTTGGAGCTGTCAGGGTTCTGACTAGTGCCCTAATGCAATTAAGAGTCTCAAGCCATCTGGCAATAAAAATCCAGTCTTTTGTTAACAGCACCACATCAACATTACCTAGGAGAAGCCAACACTGACTTCACTTCCTTCACACCTTGCCTCTGATCCTGTTTCCCCCTCCACTCAAAATGTGTCACTAATCACATTCCCCTAAAAGGTAATTTCATGGGTTGTAGAAATCTCTCCCTCCAGACATTTCTGGTATTGGTGGGAGATGGCCTTGACTTGCTCGGCCAGACTGCGTCTTGTTATGATGGAGGAGTATATTCCTTGATACAACTGCAAGGAGCGATTTCCCATCCCCCTGCCTATGGAAACTTGGAAGCGGGTCAGGAAAACTTCATCAGTTGACAGGAGGTGGTTATTGGACATGGAAGAAGATCCTATCTCCAGTCTTAGCATTCTAGTTTTTTAACTTATTTAATCTCTCTTAATTTAATATTTAATATTTAATATTTTTATATTTGTATCTTTGTTTTTATGATCTTTGTAAGCCACTTAGATTCATTTGGCAGTGAGATTGTAAAATAACAAAATAAAATATTTATTCCTATATCATTTGAACTGCTCTGAACTTTAAAATTCTTTCAATTCAGTCTCTGTCAGTGAACAAAAAACAGCAGGAATAAATTAATAAACCCAAATAGAGAAAGCCACTTAAAAATGTGAAGAGGAAAAAGCTTAACAGGGGAAAGTGTTTGTCAAAATGTGCAAACTATTAAAGAAATAATGGGTTACATGTTGGAGGAATTGCAAAAGAAATAGATAAAGAATGTTAGATTTTTACATAAAGCAATACATTATTTTTGGTTTATTAAAAATATCTTCTGAATACAAGTTATATTAAATATAATAGTTTTCTTATAATTTTTAAAACTAGGAATAAAACACTTGACTTTTTCTGGTCAAAAATAATCAATCTTAGAAAACGCTTTCAATCTTTCAGACTCCACTTAAGAATATGCAAAGTAAATAACCAAACAAACAGCACATTCACTAATAGACTAGCCTTTAGAACCAACTCATATCCCCAAGTGTCCAATTAAGGTTTCCCGTGAAAGTTCTTTTTTGAGAATACAAAGAATTTATGGAAGATTTCCAGACTGGTTATCGAACCTTTCAGCACTTATGAAATGCTTCACATACATCATTAGAGACTCCTCCACGGCCTGGTTTGAGTGATAACACTCAAGCAGATATCACACTGTGGGTTTTAATACTTTTTTTCCTTTTCAAAGGCACTAACAAAATGTACTTTTAATGGTTTCACTTAAAACTAAGAGAGGTATTCCATGGAGTTTAAAATCGGGGAGTGAGAGAAAGAGCTGTGAAAATAAGGGGAAGATTAGCTAATGTCTGACACAATGATGGCATGATAGAAGAGGATGACAAGCCAAGTTTTAGAAGATGAATAGTTGTGTTTCTGAAGTTATTATTGGAACACAATCTAGAAAATATCCTGTTTCCCCGAAAATATGACCTACCCTGAAAGAAAGTTCTAGCTTGATTTTTACATGAGTGCCCAGTATAAGCCCTACCCTCAAAATAAGCCCTAATTAAGATCTCCAGAGTGCATGGCTAAAAATTAAGCTAGGGTGAGGATGGGGTGATGGTGGTAGAGCTGCCCTACTATTTACCTTTGGACAGTTGTAGCCAGCCTTGAACACCCCGACATCTGCCTTGCCAGCCATTTCTTCTGCAGCCAGCAAGGCTAGCAAGGCTTTCCTGAAGGCCTCTGTAGCTGATAAACAAAGCTCCAGATCAATCCGGAGCTCTGTTCTTGACTGCAGTGGCTTTTAGGAAAGCCTTGCCAGACACAGAAGAAGTTCCTGAAGTCCTCTGACAGTGAAAAGGAGGCCAGGGACGATGCACACAAGTGAGGTTAGTCAGGGGTTGACTTCCCCTGAAAATAAGACCTGGTGTCTTTTTTTGGTGTCAAAATAATATTAAGACAGGGTCTTATTTTCGGGAAAACATGGGTAGTCATTTGTTGAGAATTCGGTGGTCACCAAATGAGTGTATAATAGCTACTTAATTACTGTTGGATAAAATTATATCCCTGAATTCTTGATGATATTTCAGAAATAATAAAAAATTACTGGTGTTTTTTAAAATAATTTGATCAAAACATTTTTTTCAGAAGAACAGGGATATATAGGTAACTGAGAAAATGGGACAATTTTCATAATAGTGAGGGACAGTTACCTTAATCTCAGCTGGACCATACTGTACATCCACTTGTCTGATTTAACTGTCAGTAGTTGTAAAATCTTCCTTGGCTTTGTTTAATGCCATTTATAGGGAGAGAAATGGAATGGAAGAGATGCCACTAATTTACTTGTCATATTTAGTAATTAAGGTTCTTAAATGCTAAACACTACACAGCTATTTTGTGTATTTGTATTTGTTTATTTGCTTGAATATGACTGTGCACATACACCAATGCAGATGTAACTGAAAGAGAGAAAGGTCATGTACTATTCCAGCATTTTTTCTTTTCTTCAGTTACATAGATATTGATGTGTGCGTGGGTGTGGGTGTGGATGTGGATGCACAAACACACACAAGCAAATAAATACAAATATACACAATAGGTTCTTAGAGCCTTAAATACTAAACATTAAAAAAAAAACAAAAAAGCAGTGTGAGAAGAATCCTTCACCACAAGATCAGAATCCTCCCTCCCTCCCTCCCTCCCTCCTTTCCTTCCTTCCTTCCTTCCTTCCTTCCTTCCTTCCTGCCTGCCTGCCTGCCTGCCTGCCTGCCTGCCTGCAGGTGTATGTAAGAAGCAATGCATCAGTTAGGGATGATACATAAGGGGTGAAGTGGGTTGGGAAAGGTATCTGTGGCTGCTTAGAACATCCCAAGAGGTGCCAGTCAGGAATTGCATATTGGGGAGGAGGAAGAGATCATGAGTCAGGAAGGAAATGTAGGGATGCCCATCAGCACTAAATGGGTCAGGGGAGGTATGTATAGGGCAGCATATGCATGGAAAACTGCATGGGGACATGCAAGAGGAGCCAAGTGTATCAAAATAGGGGCACAGGGACAGCATCTGGGAGTATGCTGTATATATAAGGAAGAGAGAGGTGCAAGGGATTGTAATACCACCGAGGAAACTGTCATGGAAGGTTGCAAATGAAGATAATGTTATTGCAACAGCAGCCAGTAATACTGAAGCAGCCACAATTTGTCGCAGCAACAGCCAGTAGCACAATTTCATTCCTTCGGGAGTAATGGGTTCTGGATTTTAGACATATTAATTAGACATATTATGTAATTAACCTATTTGAGATACATTGGTTCAAAAATCATTTCCCTATGATGCACAGTTTTGCTTAGTTAAAGGTCAATGACAATGAGAGCTTTAGTGATAGACAGGCACATAGACAGGCAGGCAGGCAGATATAATAGGAAAGATAAAAGCTATGTTTCATTTCTTCATTGGATGCTACTGTATAATTGTGTAATGTATTTCCTGGGTAAAATTTGAAGCATAGATTTCACCATTAAATGATTGAGACATTTTGTTTTGCAAAAATATTAAACAATGATGACTGTAATGGAAATTAGTCAAGTCTAGGTTTAAAAATTGGTTTTTAGAAAATAATTTTAGCAAATCTATAAATTACTACTGTTAAATAATTCTTATGGAATATCTTAAAGTCTAAAATGTATGCATGTACCAGCCCTTCTAGATAGGCCATGTCAGCAGATGCCACAAGAAAATTAGATCTCAACTTTATTAATATTGATTATAACAACATCATCTTGAAAATGTTTTCCTTCCATCTTTCTTGTAACAAACAGTCAAGGTGGGGAAATCCTTAGTTTCTTTCTCGCACATTCCTGTTTTCCCAGGATAAGCTCATATTTTGCTTCATATTTCCTCCAAGGTCATTTATGTGCTCCTCCATACTCAGGACAAACGTCTCCTATTTATATATGAACTGAAAACTTGTGAGCATGCATTTTGGGAATATAAATTTCCAAATTTCCAAATTTAAATTCAGCAGGCTGGTGAGACAATTCTACAACAGCCAGTATGAAATAATTTACTACCTAGAATATAACTTCAGTTGCTCTTGAATTACTGCTTGTATTATTTAAGCATATCAAAATAGTATTGCAACAAGAAAGGAACTTTATTTTAAAGAAATCAGAATCACATAAAGAGTAAAATCCTATAGATGATGACTTAAAAATAAGTTAACTGAATGGATTTTTGGAATTTTTTGAAATGAAGATATATTACTTTTCTTAACAATAACCTGGTGTTGATCTTGTGACTAACTGATTCCTAGCCTTAAGGTTCATCTGAATTGTGCCTATTAGAATTCTTTAGGTAATGAATTAAAAACTTAGGCTAGTTATCATACCATGTCAACCTTATTATTTTCCTCAAGTAAACAGGACCACTATGTATATACTTTAAAATAATGTTTTAAACCTATTTCTCAGTCACTATAAAATTGGTAGCAAGCTGACAGGACAAATGGAGTTATCAAATTTTGAGAATAGATTTTTAAGTGGGCATGCCCATTCACACGAAAGTGTCCATAGTGTCCACTAACAAAACTGCATTTTTTGAATTTGAAACAATGAGTTTTCTCCCTATCATTTCTCCCTTTCCCAGATAACCTCGTACCACCTTAATTTACCTTTGTACACCCAACCCTCATACAGGTGGAACCCAGCAAAGCAAAATACTGAACTGACAGCATCCATCATTTTTATGTTCTTAGTTTATCTGTAAACCCTGCAAATTCTCATGAACATATATGTAAATAAAGAACTGACAGATTAAGAATGGTAATACCACCAAGGAAACTGTCATGGAAGGTTGCAAATGAAGATAATGTTATTGCAACAGCAGCCAGTAATACTGAAGCAGCCACAATTTGTCGCAGCAACAGCCAGGAGCACAATTTCATTCCTTCGGGAGTAATGGGTTCTGGATTTTAGACATATTAAGTTATTAACCTATTTGAGATACATTGGTTCAAAAATCATTTCCCTATGATGCAGTTTTTCTCAGTTAAAGGTCATGACAATGAGAGCAAGAATGGTTAAAAAACCATTCATTTTGCAGAAACCAAGCTTCCTGTGTACTATTTAAAAAATATTTTTTTTTAAAATTAATTTCTTTGGTATAGAGCACCTTTTAAAAAGTTCAAGACCATTGCCACAGGAGTCAGTGGAAATGGCCAGTGGTACAGTCTGTTTCCTATATTGTTGTAAAACATGTGTTTAGAATCTTGGTTTCTCATACAGCCATTTATTTTGTCTATGTTTTCAATGGGATTGTTTGAATATTTGTTAAATTTGCTGATTAAAAACAAATAGGAGAGAATTTAAGTGAATAAAACATTTAAGATCTCTCTAAGTGCTACAGAGTCCCGAGAGAAAGAATGTTTCCAGTAATTTACTGAATCTACTTGAAAATTTAATTGCAAAAGAAGAGATATTATATGGAGAATTCATTGTCTTGTTTTGTTCAGCCAAATATTTGTGAACTAGAGTACAACATTTTGGACACTGGTCATCTATAATTAACCACAGAATAGTTCAAAAAGTTGTACGAAGTAAACTCTGAAAACATCCTTGTGTGCTCTGTGCTCCCATTTGTTATTTAGGAAAGGACACTGTTTCAACAATGAATATTTATGAGCGTACAGAATAGGGCAAAATGCTATCTTTTACACAAACTTTTCCAGCTTTCAAAGAAAGTTCCATCTCTTTGTTTATACTTTTGGAAACCAAGTAGAGAAAATATTATTTTGCTTTTAAAACAAAAAAATATATATATGCAGCTTTCTCAGGGGAATGTTCCTCATGATATATAACTGTTTTTATACATATTTTAAAGAGTTATGATCTTTGGCCAGTTTCATAAAATCCATTTGCAGATTAAACATGTAATGATAAGAATCACTGCATGGATGAAACGTGAAGAGAATTTCGCAGCTGACTTTAATTGCTGTGTTTCATCATCCAGCTTGTGTTAATGCATTGACAAAGACTGAGGGAATGAGGGAAGGGTACCAAGTATGCTTTGCATCCCATGTAAAGTTGGCAGCTAGTAATTAGGTCTGCCTTACCATGCTTAGCATTGCCATGTCTCCTTTCATGCATCTGAAAAAAATCTGTACCAGTCCTACATTTATAACTCAAAAAAAACAGAATTATGAGGAAACTTTGGTTTTCTTTGTCATACATTTAAAATAGTACTTAAATGTTTTATAGAGCCCAGTCATTTATATAAAGAGTTCCTAACCCAAGCTACTTTACAGATAAAAAGAACCTGCAAAGGCAAATAATTTCTCTCCATCATAGATGCCCAGGAGGCAGAGCTGTTCCCCTACAGGGAGATAAAGTAACATATTTAGTTCAGTGTTCCTTCTAAATTAGGAAAGAACATACCGGTAGAATTCTTTCTTCCTCCCTTCCTCCCTTCCTCCGTCCTTCCCTTCTTTTGTTCCTTCCTTCCTTTTTTATTTCTTTCTTTCTCTCTCTCTCTCTCTCTCTCTTTCTTTCTTTCTTTCGTCTATGGCTGATCCATTTATATTGCAATGGCAATATCTGATTTTCAAATGTGAAGAAGAACATGAATATATCTTATTAAAAGACTTTTTACTGTATAGAAAAATAATAAACAATGATGGCTTTTAAAACATTGTCATTGAATCTATTGTTATCTTACACAGAATTGCTTGTCATCTCCTGGAGAATTTATTCTTAACTGATTTTATTTCATCGTCAAAAGAAGACAGGAAGAGAATTTTAATTTGGACTAAGTAGTTCAAAATGATAATTTGATGTTTTGAATGAATCACTAAAATAATATTAATTGTAACTCTATTCAAAGAGTTGTTTAATGAAAAATAGGATAATTCAAAAGAATATCATATTGCTTTGACTGGTTAGAAACTGCTAGTTCTGTGTTCAATTAATTTATGAATAGAAATAGCTATTTTCATTTTCTGGAAAATTGAGTTTGTTGTACCCTCTCCTAGAAAGCTTACAACTTCAAAAACTAATTAAAATTTCTGAAAAGGTGCTTTCTTGGAGATATTACAGGTAGTTCTCAACTTACAACTATATATTTAGTGACTGTTTGAAGTTACAGTAGCGCTGGAAAAAAAAGGGTTCTTACGACCAGTTTTCATACTTATGGTCCATTGCAGCATCCCCATTATTATATGATCAAAATTCAGATGCTTGACAACTGGCATGTATTTATGACAGTTGTACTTTTGCGTGTTCATGTGATCACAATTTGTAACATTCCTAACTGACTTCTGACAAGCAAAGTCAATGGAGGAAGCCAGATTCACTTAATAACCACATGGTTCATTTTTTAATAAACATAATAGATATAGTGAACACATTAGCATATTGAACTATACAATAACAAACATTACGTAGATAATTAGAGTATGTCCTTGTTGCTATGATTGCTTAAAAATGACTTTTTTTAACAAACATAACATCAATAAGCTCTTGAATTCTTCTACAGTCATGGGCATCCACAGGGAAGAATGACAATGATAAAAGGAGCATTACAAAATCATCATGGAAGCTCCACCTTTTTGTGTCATATAAAAAGGGCAGGATTTGCATTTTGACCTTATGATTCACATTTCATCCACATGATGAAGCTGCCAGATTTTGCAGGATTCTTGCCCTCAGTTGCCTAGAGCCCATATACAATGCGTATAGTCCTGCCAGTACTGGAGAATCTGAGACATTTTAAGACAGCCAGTTTGGGGTCAATGGTTAAGGCATCAGTCTTTAGTTGTAGACCCACTTTGGTCACAAAGCCAGAAGGGTGACCTTGGACTAATCACTCTCTCTCAGCGCTAAGAAGTAGGCAATGGCAAACTGCTTCCTAAAATCAAGAACACTGCAAGAACTGGTCCAGAAGTCAAGGTTGAGTCAAAGGCAGCTGCTTCCTCCCCTCCCCCAAAAGTCTTTTTAAGTTTGTATTCATCCGTCCTCACTAAAAATGGTTTCTCAATAGAAATGTGATAGACTGACCTAACTGGCTTTTTATTCAACATGGATGCTGTTTTATTTTACTGTTGTTGCCTGGGGCCTCTTGAATTGGCTATGTTTGTAGTACAATGCATTTCATAATCTTCCTCCTATATTTCAACCTTATTATGTGCCAAAATTTCCTATCCTATTGGGAACTTTTCCTCTTCTGCTATTGCTGTGATGGTAGCCATTTATAGTCTGTTAGAAGGCAGTGAAAGATAAGCCATTATCACGCTGCTTCAGGTGGAGACGAGGTCTTAATAAATCAAAATGAACTGGGTTTTCAGCTCTCTCTTAATTCAGACAGAAAGGACATAAAATGTTAACATTGCGCAAAATGCCTTCACAGCAGGATTGTGCTATAACCTAATTTGGTTTCAGTCCGAAGATGGGATTTTCTATGGATAATATTTTCATTTCTAGTCATACAGTTAAAATGGCTCCTTTAATTCAACTCAGTTTAAAAAAAAAACAAGCTTCTTAGCTTAAGCTGAAACTAATAAATGTAAAGGTCAATGATTTATGACATCAGTACTTTACTTTGGAGCTCAGTAGTTTGTTTTTGTCTCACTTCCCCAATGGTTTTTAATGACTCCAATATCTTTTTCTTAACAAATTGTTCTACCTTCAAGCTAAACAGTCTACCAAAAAAAAAAAAAGGTTATATACTTGATGTACAGAGGTGATACGATTGGCTACCAGCCTGAAAGACCAAATGGTCTGCACCAGCGGTAGGATTCAACCGGTGTTGCTACCAGTTCGGTGACTATGTTTTGCATGTGCATGTAAAAAACCTTAAGCTGTGCTGCCCAGACAGCAGAAAAGTGCTGGGTGCAGGTGTGCAGCATTTGAAAAGCCTCTTTTTTCCTGTTTTTTAAGCTCAACTGTGCCACGCAAAGCAGCTGAGGTTGAAAAAGCAGGAAATAAAGGACAGATAAGAAGAGCCAAGGCAGGCGGGTGGGCCAAAAGCAACAAACACAGAATCGGTTCAGTGTCTGCTGCTCTATGATTCTATAGAACTGGGCAGAACCACTAGCATCCCACCCCTGGTCTGCACAGATTACAAATGTGTTTTGCTAAGTGAGGCCAAAACACTGATATTTTGGACTTTCATCTTACAAATGATAAGTATATATGATAAATGAGGTATTGATTCAGGTCGATAGTACCACAATATAATACTGAAATCTTGCATAGTATCTTTCCTATACCAATTACTATGCGATAAACAATTTGTTTCTGCAATCTATTTAGAAAAACAGTCTTTAAAAAATGAGCAGTGACAAAAACTACAAAATGTAACAAAACTTCATTGTAATCAATTTGGTATTTCATATTTTTTTGCCCATACCAGGTGAGAATTATGGTAGCTGAAGTATAGAGGATTCCAGATTGTGGGGAATCTGTTTATGTATGTACAGAATATTTAAGTGGCAGATACATTACAAATTCTTGATCATGTCTAATTTGGCCTACAGACTTCCAAACTATCTTGATCAACACTGAAAATTCAATTGAATGGAAACTGGCTTAACCAAACACTTCTTCCTGTCAAACCTGAAATTGACATACACATAACCATTTTATTTAGCCTTATTATATATTTCTTTTCTTTCTTTCTCTTTGCTGGGTATGGGGGAACGGTTTTGGGCTTGCCACATTCCTAAGGTGGGAGGAGTGAAGATAGAGAGAGTTGTTTAGGCTAGGTGGTTCTTCTTCCTGTGGGAACACAAGCTGACCCTGCTGAGGCCTTGAGGTGGAGATTTATGATACCAGGCAATGTTGATTTACTTCTGTTGAAGAATGTGACTTTTGGGGGCTGTTTCTAACTTCCAATATTATGTGGTGTAATTCTGGGTTGTGTCAGATCCGAAACTACAACAGACTTTGCCAATTTGATGATTTCCTAAATAAAAGAAATGTTTATGAAAGACGGACTTTGCTCTTTTCTTTTTAAATGGATTTCATCACTTGGAAACCTGACACTTATTCTTCGGTAAAGACTATATTTTTAGACCTGAAGGAATGATCCCAAATCCAACTGACATTTGAAAGTTGAACTGGCATAATTTGATTTGATTTGGAGGCAAATTGCAACATTTGTAGGTGATTCAAATTCACTGAAATCTTCAGTCTTTGGCTCTAAAGGGAAAGCATCAAAATGCCTGCAGATGCTTTATGTTAGTGTTGGTAGCAATAAAGTTGGTGGTAGTTTGAAAAAATGGAAAAAAAATAGAATGGATGTTAAACTATTTACAATAAATGGTAATATTCAGTTTAATTAACTTTAATTGGGATTGTCAGCATGATATATTAAAATATGTACCTTTTAAAGCAGAAATAACAGATTTTATTGTCAATGATGACAAAAATACAGTATAGCAGTCTCTAGATTGTCCAGCAAAACAGAAAATACCTTATTTTAACATAAATACTTCCAAATTTAGTTTCAAAATAATGCTTTTGCTTTTACAAGTATTTTTCTGAACATGCATGTCTGACATGGTGTATTAATAAGCTTGGCCTCTTCTGGATAGGAAATTCTGTTGATTTGTCTTTCTATGATAATATGCTTTTGTACCATTTGATCATTGGTTTTTAATTACAGCTGATTAACAATATCACTCTCTCCCTGAGTGGCCAATGAAGAATTAAGAATCAATTAATCAGCTGTAATTAGTCTATTGCACAAGATCTTGTGCTTCTTATCAAGTGCTTCTTAGAGAAAGTGTGGAAATTAAATATTTTCCAAATGGTAACTTTTGATCCGATTAATGAAAACTGCACTAATGGAACTCTGAGTGTAGAGATGTAACTACTTTACTGGTTGGCTAGCTAAATGTGTTATGGAAACAGAGGCAAAGTCTAGTTGTCATTTGAGTGTCCCCTTCCCTCCAGGCTCTTGTGTACGTGATTTAAATATTCCACACAGACTTGACACATTTTCAATTTTACTATATTTCTTTTTCAGATATATTTCCTTCAAGGAACATATCATAGGAATTTTTCTGCTTTAACTACATCCAATTTTCATCCCCAGACACATAAAGGCAATTTATCTGATATGACTCATTGGTTATTTCAGGCCAAGACCTATTACATTTGTTTTCTGTCAGAATTATTAAGTATAAAACTGTAAAAGGAGTAGGGATGAATTATACAAATTTGTTATCAAATTTAGCATGTATTTTCTAATCTATAACAGCAATTTTGTTTACCAATTGATGAAGGAATAAATGTCTGCACTTAGAAATGCAAGATTGTTTAGTTTGTTTAGACATTAAAATGAATTACATCTTGGATGGTATCTTTTACAAAGAGTCCACATGATCTTATTTCATAAAGCCAAGAGAAGTATATAAATTATTATCCTCGAAATTATAGGAGAAACAACCTACAACAGGAATTGGGTGATTTGTTGGCCCTGAGTCCTCTTTTTATGGCACTCAGATCCCACTCTGATCACAACTGAATAAAACTGTATTATACTAGTAGTTGACAAGGGAAACATGAAAATGAAGTATGTATCCTAAAATAGACATATCAAATAAATGTCTAAATTACCAGCAATGCCTACATCTGTGATGTGGCCTCAACCCATGTTGTGCCCTTCAGCTGTTCCACGATCCTTGAGCACATTCCTCAAGTATTGAAATATTGCCCACTTTTGCCTTACAAACTTATGCAGAACTAGGGTAATAACTTTTACTCGGTATAAATGATGACCCAAAGGTCCAACTTCATGATAAAAGACTATTTCTCTACAACTGATATCTTTGTGAAAACAATTCCACTGAAAAAGCATGCTATCCATCACATAAAAGCTCTAACATCTACTGTATGTAGTCTACTATATTTCCCCTACATCATGTAATAATGATACTTATTTGGCCAGGTGCATAGTTAATATAATATACTTAATATATCTATACTGCAGGATCTGGAAAACTTCTACCTAATAGATTGCTCTATAGTTCACACATTTATCAGTTTCAGTGATTCATCAACTGTCATCTTTTTTGGAAAGAAATATTATTGCAGAGAAAGTGATAAGATTCCCTCAATTTAATGGAGGGAATGTTGGACAGCCTTCTGGGCATCCTTCTGTTGGGGATGTTTTTATACATTTTCCTGAAATAAGCAGAGAGAGGGATTTGATATCTAAATGATATTTTTCAATCCTATGATATTATATGACTATGAGTATTGCTTCAATTTTCATGCCATGATTCTCCTGTAGGATATCAGATAGTTCAGCCCATAATACCTAACATCTTTCAGACAAGATAAGTAAAGTGTGTTATATATAAGCCTGCTTCTGAAAAAAATCAGATCTGTATTGAATCTGTGTGCTTGAATATTTAATGTTACTAAAAGTTCATGGCATGATTTCCCATCATTCTGAACCTCCTAAACCTAACAGAAGATTGTTTTGTTAATGTGTGCCAAACAAAATGTAGGCCACATGAGATGTGCCAAATTAAACTGAACTAAATTAAATGAAAGTGAGCACAACCAGATCACAACACAACATTAATTCCCAATACGAGACTGAATAACAGCTGGGTGAAAGAAATTAAAGGGCAGTGAAAGTAGACTGTGTTAAGGATGCTAGGTTTAGGTGATGAAGAGCTTTAGTATGATGTTTTGTGGAATTTTGATGAGATTGTTGAAAAGAAAATGAAGGGGAAGAATTTCACAAATTAGTTCATGTCATAAATAAGAAGCATGATACAAGTGAAGAAGTGACCATATTGCCTTAAATTTTTGAATTTCAGCATGGATCGAAGATAATTATTCAGGAATATAATACCCTAAATAGTGAAACAATCCTTTCATCATCTTCATCAAGGTGTCTTGAAAATGCTTCAGTTCTTATTATCAGCTTAATATAGCCCAATCATTGTCAAAACTTGTAATGAATTCAGATGAAACAAGATCTAAGATTGTTTTTTCACAGTTCTTACAAAAGAAATTGTTTTCATCTTGGTTCTCTCCTTTTATCCTCATTACATACAAAAAGCAGTGTCTTAGATTTTTTTCAGTAATTCAACATCACCTTTGTCGTACATGATAAATATTTTATCACATTCTGTTGCTTTGGCCAGAAAGTGCATTATCATTAGTCAGTTTTCTTAAATTAAAAGATATCAAAGAAGGTAAATTATACTTTCATGTGTTTAAAGGTTGGTTTGAGCTGAATTAATTTTAGGTTTTGTTAATTATAATGGAATTTCATTGTATTAATTGAAAAATTGCCACATCGCATTTTATATGAGATTCCAAATGGGTAGTGAAATATATTAAATGTCTACTGCATAACTAAATATAAAAATATTTTTATATATACTATTATAATTTGTAGTGAGGAATACAGTTGTACTTGCTTTCCCAAATTCTCCATTTATTATTATAGGCAGATTAGGTTGGGAAATGTGGCTTTTGGAAGAAGCAACTGGACTGTTTTAGTGAAAGAAGGAAACAGAAGATGGTGATATGAAGAGCGAAACTGCAAAACCTGAAGAAATTAAGGAAAAGACATTTCTTGGAATGAAATTAAAAATTATGATTGCATAATGGACAACACATTATTTTTCCCTCTTATATACTGCATTCTATTGTTCTAAAATAATGCGGGGAGGATTGGAGAGAATATATCATGGAACCTTCACTTCCATTTAAAAATTTCACATGATTTTTTGTGGCCATCTGGAGATTATACAGAAAACTTTTCTTCTGTGATCTAATAATTCCACTTCAAGAGTAAAAATCCCACTTTAGAGTAAAAAGCAAACAGATAAGCAACTCTATACCAACACTATACAGGTAGTCCTTGACTTATAACAGTTTATTTAGTGACCATTCAAAGTTACAATAGCACTGAAAAAGTGACTTATGACTGTTTTTCACAGTTACAACCTTTCCAGCATTCCTCCATGATAATATGATCAAAATTAAGATGTTTGGCAACTGGTTCTTACTTATGACCATTGTCAAGTTCCAGGGTGATATGATCCCCTTTTGCGACCTTCTGTCAAGCAAAGTCAATAGGAAAGCCAGATTCGCTTAATCTTATTTAAGGGTTAGTAACTTATCAAATTCAGTAATTCACTTAACAACTGAGACAAGAAATGTGAGGAAAAAAATCACTTAACAAATGTCCCACTTAGTATCAGAAATTTTAGGGCCAATGGTGGTCATAAATTGAGGACTGCCTGTAGTAGAAATTGAAATAGAACAACTTGATTTTCATATTTATGAGAATATTTTAATCTTTGTTGCCTTTCTAAAGCTTAAGAACTAAGGAAAATGCAGCAATGAAGAATACAGTCCTTGCACACATTATATCCAGTGGACTGGACAGGGGAACCTTTACCTTTACCTTTCTCAAAAAATAAACTAATTTTTGATCTGGAAATCCTAGTGTTTCTTTTCAGACTTCCATAATAAAGAGTAGGCAACGTTTCCTGAAATTCTTACCACCATGGCATTATTTAGATGATAGTTGACTAAGTGACTCATATGGATTCAGTATTGTCCTTAGAAATAATTTATCAGGACCCAGAAATTTCACCATTTCTGTCATAGCACGTTGGCTGGGGAATTAGTTCTCCTTGACATCTGGATGGCTTGCATCTTGATGGTATTCAAGAAAGCTTTAAAGGCTTTTTTCCCAAATCCCGGACTAGTGTAGATGGATCCTAGATGTTAGTGTGATATGTATTGAGTTGTCTAGCACATTCACCATTTGCTCCTTTTTCTCTTCTCAGAGAAAATATATTGATGCCTTGTCTGTAAAGAACAAAAAAGGAGATGCTATACAACAAAACCGGAGGAGTGATAAAATATAATTCCACCATGCATCATAGCCTGATCTAGTTTTGCTGCTTAAAGAACAGAAGACAGTCATAAAATACAATGAGAAATTATGACAGATCTTTAAATTATCTTGCCTGACTCTCAAAGCTAATACTTCAGTGCAGCACTTATAAGCAATCAGTACAGAATCTCTGAAAATACAGCCATGTACAGTATAGCCAGAAGTAAAATTACAGCATGCCAGTGACACTTAGTGTGTGAAGATATACTTCAGGGATCACTCTGATTTATACTAAATACTGTAGAAACGGAATGCAGCTGTATAATATGAAGATCAATACTTTTTTTGACTGTTTTCTGTGTCAGCCTTAATCAGATATTTTCTTTGTACAAGATCTCAATTACTGAACAGAACATACTGAACTGATCAGTCCTTCAAGCACACAATGCACATATTTACTTGATTATTTCCAGATGATCACTTTTCTTGTGCTTCCCTGAGATACTTCAGTCTAACAAACATTTCCTACATTTCCCACTTTTCTTCCCATTATATAAGAAAACAAGTTCTGGTCTGATGTGTCTTGACTTTTACAAAAGCTCAAAAAAACTTTTTTCATTTGTAGTACATATTTCTAAACTTTCAAACATTATCTACTTAGTCTGACTGTTACAACACATTTTTTTATTCTTGACTTTATGTAACAACTGTGTTCAGTTTTCTATTAGGCATTTTCCTATTAAACTAATAGCAAGGATAGACTTTAGTTCTTGAGCCCAGATAATATGAATCATGTGCAGCCATTTTCTGAAACAATCAGAATTAACAACTGTGAAGTTCCATTCTTATATACACTCCCATTTGAGAATATATACTTCTTTTATTGAGTTGATAATTAGGTACAATCTTGTTTTGTAATTGGGTCTGAGTATTAAAAAACTTATTCAGGGTTAAAATTAGTATAAGAATAGTTTCATACCATGTTTCTCTGAAAATAAGACCCAATCTTATTTTTGGGGGGGGCCAAAAATAAGCATTAGGACTTATTTTTGGAGAAACATGATTTCAGGGTGACCAACCTCCCCAGTGCACATGCAAGAGTGGCAAGCACATGGGGACCGATGGTATCCAGCATCAGTTGTACCCTGCTAGTCCCTTGGTTTGTGCACTCTGGGGCTGTGCAAAGTGGGAGGCAGGGAGTGGAAGGCAAGTGATTCCCACATGCTGCACAGACTGCAGGCAAGCTAAGAGACACAAAAATGAGCCTCCCAGATTTGCCATTTTTAGATGAGTCTTCTGTAGCTGGCCACCGCTCTGGCCATTGCTGCTCGACTTTCCCACAGCACACATTATGTTTCTGGATCACCTGCCTCCCCCTGCACCTCTGCTTCCATCTGCTGCTTGCTCAGATACTCAACCTGTGTTGCACTGCTGCCAGACACCTTCAGCCTATGAATGCTTGTCACCTCCTATGCTGGCCATGCCAACCCCCTTCACTTGGGCTTATTTTTTGGGTAGGACCTGGTTTTGGGGAAACACAGTATTAGGTCATAGCCAATTTGGTCTAGTGGTTAATGCATCAGGCTAGAAATCAGAAGACTGAGTTGTAGTCCCACCTTAGGCATGAAAGCTAGATGATTTGGGATCAGTTATTATCTCTCAGCCTACAATGTCAAGCTTGAGTGACTAGTTGGTCAGTCAATTTCTGACACAACTAAGGAATCAACACTCAGTTAGTCCAAGAGAAAAAAGAAGACTCTTTTAGAGAAAAAGCTTGAAAAATGCCAGTTTTCATGTTAAGTCTCATCTATTGCTGAGAACAAGACAATCTACTCAATGTGCCCCGAGATGTACAATATATAGTAATAACCTTTGACTTGCCTAAGCAGCCCTCATACACACATCAGCCCTCATACACACACAAGCTGTGAACTAGAATCTTCAATTTTACATATCTAGATTAAATATATATAATCTACAATTCCCTTTCTTACACTGATAAAAACTGTATACATCACTGTGATACAATTAAGAATTCACATTTAGAAGGGCCAGTCATGAAACACAGGTCATAGATGTATCATCATCTTTTAAAGAGCCTTGGTGGTGCAGTGATTAGAGTACAGTATTGCAGGCTACTTCTGCTTCAGCCAGCTGCCTGCAATTTGGCAGATCAAATCTCACCAGGCTCAAGGTTGATTCAGCCTTCCATCTCTCCAAGGTGGGTAAAATGAGGACTCAAATTATTGGGGGCAATATGTTGACTCTGTAAACTGCTTAGAGAGGGTTGTAAAGCACTATAAAGCGCTATATAAGTCTAAGTGCTATTGCTATTGCTATCAAACTAAGTATAATCCATTGTAGAAATAAATATCAATCCACTCAGTATTCTGCCAAGAAAAACAAATAGACATTAATAACTAGGACACTGACAATTTTAAGATAAATCCCATACTCAATCCATTCCTGTGTAGAGGCATGTAACAAAATATGGAGGATAAGCAAAGTAACACTGATGCTTATAATGAATTAGCTTAAAGCTGGTTTAAAGGTTTAAATGGGAGTTTGTACTCCCTGACTTCCTTATAACATGGCAACTATATAAATATTTTAAATAAATAGATTAGATCAATAAAAGAAAGTCCAGCTGCTTATGTAATAAAGAAGAAAAGCTTGATGCTGCAAAGGTATGTATATATAAAATGTCAGAATTTGGTAAACTTGATATCAGAGCAGAAAGGTCAAGGTGGAAACACTGACATTTTGGGAAGCAGCTGGAATGGCACTCTTCACATCAAAGAAGAATCAGCTCAATAGGTTTGCTACAATATTGAGAATGTTGAAGTTTAAACTAATTAAAGCAACATGAACTTTTAAATTAAATGTTTATGATGACTATGCTATATACATTTCATTAAAATCTGAAACATTTTTAAAAATCACATGGGACCTCCTATCAGTCATCCTACATTGTCAGGAAAAATTCAATGTTCAAGACATTATGGAAAACCAAGATCATGGGGAGAGGGGTGAAACTACTTTCTAAAAGGAGGCTAATACAAAACACAGTTGCTATTGATAAGCAATGCCTACAAGCTTCTATCTCCTGCATTTTCTGGAAAAAGGAAGATATATGGGTTTAGGTGAGTTTATTCTAGTTGATAGTCCTGGAATTTCTTGATGCAAACCAGGGATGGGATTCAAAATTTTTAACAACCTGTTCCTTGGGCGTGGCTTAGGTGGTGGGCATGGCTTGGTGGGCATGTGACTGGGTGGACATGGCTTGGTGGTCATGTTATGTTAACTCAATATCACTCACATCGAGGCACGCATCTCCTCGCCTGGCTGTGGGGATGCTGCAACAGTCGTGAGTGTGAAAAATGGTCATAAGTTACTTTTTCAGTCCCATTGTAACTTTAAATGGTCACTCCACACAAGCAAAGTACCAGCAAAGGAGGGGGAAAAACTCCAGAGAAGTTCCAGAGACAGGAAGTCTAGTCCTGCCAAGAATGTAATAAGGGTTAACGGAGAGGCAGTTTCTGTAAGCAACACCAGAATGTTTCCTTCCTGCCTTCCTTAGAGGATTAGGCCAGTAATTTCTTCTAACAACCAGTTCTCCAAACTGCTTAGAATCTTTTTTTTAAAAAATAAATTTTATTGGTTTTTAAAAAACAAACATGAACAAACAAAACATAAAAACATCTATCTATTTTCCATAGGTATACAAACTGCTTAGAATCTTAACAACCGGCTCTAGCAAATAGGTGCAAACTGGTAGAATCCCAGCCCTGGTGGGAACCCATATAGGGCTTTATAAGTAACAATAATCACTTTAATAAGGCTCATGATGTTGGGAAGTCCACATTTATGCTACAGCCATAAATTGGAGGCTTAAAGAAAAGGCTGAATATGGCTAAAATCATCTTTATTTTAATTACAGGAAATTGAATTTCAATATTGGAAGTAAAAGATCATTTGAAAATAGAAATAGAGTGTTCCATGCAGATTGAATTAAAAAAAATTATTTTATAAAACACAAAACAATGCAAACAAAGGAAACTTGGTATCAGTTAAACATTGAGCAAGACCAACGGTAACAAAAATTTGTAATTAAAAAATAATGGTCAGAATTCAAGGATAACAATTGAAGGGAAGGACAAAAGTTTTCTTTAGCAAAATTGCAGACATCGAAGCAAACTTTCCTGTAGTTTGGGGGTATTTCAAAGAAGGCTATTGGAGAAAGAATTTATAAAGATGAGATGGCAGAAAAACTATTTTTAAATGATCTCAAAATCACTGACACAAACAATGATGTACTTATTGAATTAGAGTCAAACCTGGAAAGTAATATGAAATGGCAAAAGTGAAGAAAATATTGTTAATAAAGAGGCTGCAAGAGTTGACAAAATATCAGACAAACTGTTTAAAGCTGTTCAAGATGATGCAGTTGAAATACCATTTGTGGTTTGCAAGCAGTTATGCAAAATTGAGCTATAGCCAAGTAACTGGAAAAGATCAATTTATATTCCAATAACCCAAATGGGAAATACTATCAAACAATTGCATTTATCCAGTATGCAAGTAAGATAATGCTCAATATTTTGAAATCTAGAATTTAAAAGTATTTAGAACAACCACAAAAAATTCCAGATGTATGTGTTAGATCCAGAAAAAGCAGAGCACCCAAGATCATATTACTCGCATCCACTGGATAATGGAAAACGCAAGGGAGTTCCAAAAATGATGTCTATTTTGCTTTATTGAACATACTAAAATGTTTGGCCACAACAAATTGTGTGTAGATCTTAAAAGATGGATACACTGTATTGGCTCATCTGGTTGTTACAAATTTGTAGGCTGAATAGGAACTAATAGTTGAAATATAAAACAACCAAGTGGTTCAATGAAATGCTCAGTCACCTTATTCAGTCACTTTATCGATTGAAATTATTCATAAAATACTATGATGCAAAATGATAGACTGTAAGAAATAGAAATAAAAATATTGAGAAAAACATTGAAAACCTCAATTGTGTTACTTTAATAAGGGGAAGTGAAGAAAACCTCTCATTAAAGATGAAACAGAAAAAATGCCAGTCTACTTTTTATACAAACAAAAAAGATTATGTCAAGAGGCAACAACAACCCAATGGGAAAGGCTCAAAATTCACAGGGAAGGTCACTGTATCCATTAAATAATGATATATCTGCTGTTTGGAACAAATATGGAAATTCTTTTTTATTATATTTTTTTTCTTTTTAAAAACAAACAAACACACACAAAACATAAAAATGTAAAACCACCTTTCATTTTATATACATACAGTGTGTCAATTGGTTACATATCTTTTGTGCTATCCTTTTGTAGTCATTTACTCACAACTTATATCAGCCTTCACATTGTCAAACTAACATATGCTTATATATTAATCAGTTATTAATCATCCATGACTAAACTATTTATTCCATCATTTTATATGAGAGGTTGCAAGTTTTATCTTAAAATTTGTGTTATGCTTTCAACCAGTGGTTATACATATATATATTATGTTTATATCAGTCTATTAAATTTCTATCACAAAATTATCTAGTCTATTATATTATCATGCCTTTTTATCCAACCATTAATAAAACAAATCCCATATTATATAAAATTGCTTGTTCTTCCAACGCTTGCATAGATTTAAGTTCACCCTTTTCATACAATATCTCCCCATATCTAACTGTTTGTTCCTTTTTATATATTATTGGATAAGAAAAAGCTTCAATAGTTGATATCCATGGCTTTGGAACAGAAGAAGATTGAAAGAAGGTGTGGTCAGCTTGGTGAGATGAAACTTTTAAATAATTATTTTTTTGGAGAGAACACCCTGAAAAAATTAAAGTGGACTACAAAGTGAAGAGAAAAGAATTTTAAGTGGCGTGAATTAATTGTCAAAGTGAAAAGTTTTTTCTTTTTTCCCTTTTTTATTGCAACTTTGAATTTGGCAAAGCTGTTTAACCTTTAAGCCGGACTGGTACTTTTTAATTTTTTTATTTTCCTGTTTGTATTTTCTTTCTCCCTTTTTTTTAACAAACCCTTTTGAAACTCCCTTTTTGCTAAGATTCTCTGCCGTTGATCAAGTTTATTTTTCTCCTTTTTTTTTTTTTTTAAAAAAAAAAAGGAAAAAATACTTTTTTTTTTAGTCTCTGGTTGTAGATTGAGGAGGGGGAAGTGAAAGTGAAGGAAAGTAAAGTAGCACTGCACCCAGATGCTTGGATACATTTTTTCTTTTTTTCTTTCACTAGTTGTGTTACAGTCAAGGGATTCTGAGCTGTATATTGCAAAAGATAGAGATGAGCATGGCATTTGTTACTCAAGTGTTCATTTTCAAAATTAGATAAGTTGGAGTCCTGGAGTTTGAAGTTAAAGAAAAAAGACTGAAGTGACCTTGAAAAAATCCTGAGCTGACTATCAAAAGAGCCCTTGGATATTTGGTGGCAGAGGCTTTGTTTTATATTGCTTTTTTACTTTTTGCCTCCCTTTCAATCCACCCCTCACCCCAAACTAGTGGGCTCTTTTTCTTTTTCTTTAATT
The DNA here is from genome assembly GCA_004320025.1 of Laticauda laticaudata. Classification (NCBI taxonomy): domain Eukaryota; kingdom Metazoa; phylum Chordata; class Lepidosauria; order Squamata; family Elapidae; genus Laticauda; species Laticauda laticaudata. Next base: position 31,680 of record BHFT01080775.1, read on the forward strand.
GATTTTAACTTTTTAATTCAAAGAAACTAAGAATGGTAAACTTTTTAATTTGGTTTTCTTTTTTGGTTTATTAAGAGGAACATATAGAATATTTTCTTTTTTCCTTTTTTTTATTTTTTTACTTTTTAACATCTAAATTGCAACTAATTGGATTAAAGGTGTACAAGTTGCCTGAAGATTTATTTTTTCCTTTTTTCCTTTTGGATTAAACAAATTGGTTGCCCTTCATTTTTTTTCTTTTTTTCGTCTTGTTTTCTTCTTCAAAGAAAAATAGAAAAGAGGATACATCTTTACAGAATCTCCTGGGACACGATGAAGGCCTACATAAGAGGGTTTGAATAATAGATTATACTAAGGAAGAAGAAACATAAAAAGACATTTAAGACATTATAGGATGACTATTAAAGACTGGAAAAAAGATTTACAGATGTTCCAACAAAAAAAGACCTTAAAAATAAAATGCGAATATAAATTAACATAAAATGGGACTATGGAAAAAAGAGGAATTAAGCAACAAAAAAATTAAAAAATGGTTCAACAGAATTACTTTGAAGAATGCAAGTAAAACCCAGGCAAGATGGCTAGCTTATAAACTGAGAAAGGAAAGAGAAGCAAGAAGAAATTATCGCAACTGAAAAATAAAGAAGGACAGGTTTGCTAATGGAAATGAGGAGAGGAAAAAAATATACAAGACTACTAATGGAATACTGTAACGTTTCAGAGAAAATATTCAAGAAGAAAAAAGTTAACAATATCTTCAGAAAAGCGAATATACTCAAGATACCTAAAAAACACTGAAACCAATGGTTGAAGAAGTAAACAATGATGGAATTAACAGAAGCCTTTAAAAACCAAATGCTGGGAAAGCACCAGGTTCCAAATGGTTTGTCAAGTGGGAATTAAGCAAGAACTTTTCAAGGAAATATTGAATTTTCATCTTTTAGAAGTTATGATGAAGTTATGTTTAAAGAAAAGAATACCAAAAACATGGTCCGAAGCATACACTAACACTTATAACTGAAGGAAGGTACAGACCTACAACAAGTTAAAAATTATAGGACTCTTTTTCTTTATGAACTCAAACTATAAAATCTTTGCATTCATTTTGGCAGAAAGACTAAAATATACTTAAATAATTTTTATTCATCCTGATCAAATGATTTCTGCAAAGAGACAAATAAAAGACAATTGTTGAGAATCATTTTAAGATACTCTAGAAATATTATGAAGCTCACCCTGAGAACAATGGCCTTGATGTTTTTAAGACGCTTCAAATAGCCTTTGACAATGTGAGTTGGTGATTTATTTTACTGCAATTGAATACGATGGGCTTTGGTAAGATATTTATTCCAAGCTAATGAAAACACATATACCATGAACAAACCTGCAAAGGTGAAATGGTGAATGGAGAATTAACAGAATCCATCAGATATAAGAAAAGGGACAAGCAAGGCTGTCCCATTGTTGCCTTCTGCTGTTTGTTAACAATTGAGTCTTGAAATAGGAAATATCAGAGAAGAAAAAAAAAAGGAATGAAAATTTAGAAAGGAGGAGTATAAATTGCAAAAGCTTTTTGCAAATTTACATGGTTATTTATATTAGAAGACCAATATGGAAACAGCACCCAAATTAATAGAAAAATAGAAAGAATATAGAAAAATAGCAGGTTGAGAATAAATAAAAGACAAAACAAGATATTAACAAAGAATATGTTAGACAAACAAAAGAAAGAGTTGGAAGAATTTTTAAAAATACAGGTCACGAACCAAGGTTTAAATATTTAAAGGATTCAAATATTACACCCAAGATGTAGTACGCTGAAGGAAGATAACTATGTTAAACATCAAACAGCAGATTTGCGGGCAGATTGATGAAAGATGGGAAAAAACCTGCAACTTATCATTGATTGGAGAGAATTATCCACAATTAAGATGAATAAATTGCCTAGAGTTTTATATTTATTCCAAAAAACAAATTCCTATTCGATTAGGGAAAAGAGTTTTTTTGAAGATTTTTAAATAGAATTGTGTTGAAATGTATTTGGCAGGGTAAAAAAGCAAGATAAAATTAAACTGTACAAGAATGCAAGAATAAGAGGGAGGGTTTGCCTTGCCCAATTAGGATATTGATAATATTTACCAGGTGACAAGTTTTTGATGTGGGGTAAAGAAATGGATACAACTAAGGAACAGTAGATTATTGACTTTCGAAAGCCCATGACTTGCTGCTGAGATGGCATGCCTTTCTCTTGGTATAAGGGAAGTAAAACAACAGGGGGTATTTCAGAAAGACATTTATATTGGTGAGTGCATTGTTTTTTGAACTGAGAGAAGATAAAAAGACAATATTAACTTAAAAAATTCCAAATATTGGA